>JASVER010000046.1:5172966-5242344 GCA_030449065.1 Oceanodroma leucorhoa | reverse complement strand
GAAAGGGCCGAAGGAGGGACGGGGCAGGGGCCAGGCAGAGGGCGGCCGCGGGGTCGGGGCGCCACCGGAGGGGGAGAGCAGAGCCGGGGGGGACCGGGGCGAGCCCCGGGGCAGCCGTATCTCACCGCTGTGCAGCGTCGACTCGCAGAGCCAGCTGTCCAAGTTGCCGGGCTTGCGGCAGGACTCCCAGAGGGACAGGTAGTACTGGTGGTCCGCCGTCACCCAGGCGGGGCTCAGCACGGCTCCCAGGTCCAGGCACAGCGCCAGGAAGATGCACACCAGCCCCACCAGCTTCAGCGGGGTCAGCACCGAGACGCGCACCTCCTCCATGCCGCTGCCGGCCGAAGCCATGGGGCCCGGGGGGAAGGAGGAGGAGAAGGAGGAGGAGGAGGAGGAGGACGCGCTGCCGCCAGCCCCGAGGGGAACAGGAGCGAGAGCCCAGCTCCGCGCACAAGGGGCGGGAGAAGCAGCGAGACCAGCGCTGACTAACGGCGAGGAGAGGCTTTCGCAGGCGGCGGGCAGGGCAGCGCCTCTCCCTCCCTCCCTCTCTCGCCGCGCTCCCGCCCCGGTGTATCAGGTGCAGCAGCTCCCCCTAGTCCCCCCGGCCCGGCCCGGCCCGGCCCGGCCCGGAGCGCTCCTCCCCCCTGCCCGCCCCTGCCGGGGGAGGCGGTGGCCGCGGCGAGGCCCGGCCCGGCCCCGCTCCGCTCCGCCGGGGGAGGGGCGGGAGCCGCCGCGACGTGTGAGCGGGGCGGGGGCGCGGCCCCTGCCGGCTCCGCTCCGCCCCGCCCAGCTCGGCCGGGGCGAAGTTTGGGGAACTTTCCCCCCGCCGCAGGCAGCGCCGGGAGCCGCTCGCCCCGCCGACYCCAAGCCCCGCCGCCGTCCTCGGCCGCGCCGGGGGTGGGGTTGAGGGGGGGGACACGGGTCTGCCCAGCAGAGCCGTGATCGTGCGCGCCGTCACCCTGCGCGTGTGGCCAGGCGTCACGCGTGGAAGCGAAAGGTGTCCCGTCCGGGCCGCGCCGTGCCGTGGAGGGGAGGGCAGCGGGGGCTGTGCAACGGCGACCCCACCCGCCCCCGCCGGCAGCCCCGTGCTAACGGAACCGGGAGAAACGAGTGTCTGCTTCGGATTCAGGATTAGCGGTGTCTGACCTTGGTTCCTTTACTGAAGTGACCTTTAAATCACGAGTTATTAGTAGAAGGTTTAAAAAATAATTCAGCATTTCATTGTTAATGCGCGGACGTACTTGCAATTTCGGCYTCCCTCTCCCGTCAGCGGCGTTTCTGATCTCAGATTAAATCTAGAGGAAGGATGAGTACTTTGCCCGGTTTTCATTTCSTATCTGTTTATTTTGCTTAATTAGCATTACGGTGCTGAGAATGTCAAGGGCAAAWGTTTTGGTTAGTTATTAAACATGGGTACTAGTATAATTCACAGCTCTCCCTTGTGAGATAGAAACACACACAGACGCGAAGATAGAGTATAATGTCCATTAATGATTATGTGGACATTCCTTTTTAGGAAAAGGAGGAAGATTCAACCCGCAGATCTGAAAGCGAATGCTGCTACTTACATTTGAGGCAGAACTATAAAATGGGAAGAGAGAAATCAAACCAGCAAAGCCATCATCTAGTGAAGAAACAGAAAAAAYCTGTCCCATAAGTGCCAATTATTATATCCCTATTAATATTATTTAGCTTTTTTCTCCAAAACTTCAGTTTTCTTTCTAAGATGTCCATCTTTCTTTAACTATAGGAATGTTCTTATTAATTTCAAAAGGTGCAGGATTAAATCCAATGGTTTACAGAACTTTCTTCCAAGTTTCATTTCACTCTGTTCATAGTCCTTTAAGGCAGAAACAAAAAAAAMCAAAAAATATTATTTACACTGCAAGCTCCTCGGAGCACAAACAGCTTTGCTCTTAACAGCTGTTTATAGGAGTTAGCGTATGAGGTCTAGTCCTGGTTTCCCAGTGGCGTTACATTAGAGAACACTTGCATGTATTGAAACAATTTCTCCTTAAGTATTTAGGTGCCGCCTCTGTTAAAAATACAACCACCAAGGCTCAGTGCCCTGATACTGTAGTAGATGTATCAGAGTGCATATACGAACTGTGTGATGTTAGCAGAACTTAGGTGTATTTCTAAGGGCTCTAAGCCATAGGTATTTGTGAAACAACTAACGCCAGTCTGTCATTAATCCTGAAGAAGAAATGCATTTCCTTGACCTGTTACTGCTAGAACTTGGAAGGAAGTTAGATGTTTGGGGTTGGGGTTTTGTGGTGGGTTTTTTTTGTTGGTGGTGGTGGGTTTTTTTTTAATGTCTGGTATTACTTCAGTAGGTATGTACCAGACATTAATATGTTAGCCAATTAGTTCATTTGAGTCATGTTTCTATTGCTTCCCAATTGTAAAATGTTAATTTTTGGAAGAACATAGCAAATATAATTAAAAAAAAAGAGAGAAAGGATTTAAAAATTGATAAAGAGCATAGGTGTGCCAAGCTAAACACACTATGTCAAAACTATGAAATGCAGAATCATGGTTCTGTTCTAGTATTTCATAAAAAGGAGGAGAAAATGTCACCAGTTTACTAGTGTATATGAAAACTTGGGTTATTATATACAGAAATAGCATTGGTGCCTATAGTTAATGTAGCCAGCACTTCCTGTGCAAGACTCAATTTGTTCTTACTTTATTAAACCTTTGCTGTTTGGGCTGGAGTTGCCTCTGGAAGATATCTGCCTCAGATTGATATTTTTTTTTTTAAGTTCCAGCTACAGTTCAGTCATATGTAGTTTGAAAAATACGTATTTTCACTGTCTACAAAAAAAMCCCCACATTCAACAGGTTTCTCACTGAGAAACAGAAAGTTGACATACAGCCCCCCCCAAACACAAACCCAGCCACAGCCTGCACACCCGCACTGCAGTTTGCTATGCCCAAGAGAGATGTGTTTGCATCTAAAATTCTCCAAGGATTTCATCTGTAGTGAGCATGCTGCATCCATTTGCAGCTTCTGCGTCTGAATGAATGGTGTATCAGCAAATGGATGCTTGGGCATGCTCCAGCCTCCACTTTCTGGCCACCCACTGTGCCTGAAAGTACCTGGGAGAGCCTGCTGCGGGAAYGGAGGTGTCCCCCCGCCTCAGAGATGGAGGGAGCTGGGGAGAAACAGCCCAAGTAGCAGGATGTAAGGCTTGGTGCTAAGGCACCATCAGACATCAAGGGTTCAAGGGTTAGGAAGGCAACCAAGGCTTCACAGAGGGCAAGGAGGCCTGGAAAGGAGGAGGCAGAGGCAGCGTAAATGTACAAGCAAAGATGAAGTGAATAGAGGCAAAATGGGAAAAGACAGCAAGGAAAAACCAAAACAGCAGAGTTCATAACAAAGTAATAAGCACCATTGCCTCAGAAATTTGACTTTGACTTAAGGAGTACTGTGACCATCTTTTTTCCTTTAGTGAATGGATATGAAATCAACTGGAAAAGTCTCTGCCCTGCCTCCCTGGGGGGTCAGTGCACAGAAGGAACAGCTACTGAAACTATCAGTGTGATAAGGATCTCCTCTGTGTCACTACGAAGCTCTGACCTTTGCTGATGATGTAAATGGCAGGTCAGTGCAATTTCACACAATGTGCATTTCCACTGCACAAATTACTCATTTTTTAAATGTCTGAATGACTTACCTGGATTCAGGTCTGGAGCTCATGTTGACAAATGAAATAAACTACAAGATGTTTTTAACATGTAAGATATTACAAGCTTGTTAAATATTCCCAAATATCAGGTGCAAAGCACCCAAATGTCTCTTACCATCAGTGGGCAGTTTTGTCARTTCTTGATCAGTTTGTACATGAAATCCCTCTTAGGAAACAGAAAAAAATATACCATCTCCAAATCTGGCAGAGAGGTTTATTACTGTTTATGAGAACCCATATGCTAAAGTCACAAAGACCACAGAAGTATCCCGACAGAATTAATACTGTTGTATTCAATAAAAAGTCAGTATGGAGGTAAAATGCAATAAATAAATAGTAAAGCTTCTAAGAAGTACTGCCTGCCTACTTCATTTCCTTGGAGAGGCAGGGATCCTCTGGAAACAGCTCATGCTCATGTGTTAAGTTAGTATGCCACCATTAACATTATTCAGTACAAAGAAGAAACAACTGAATTACATCCATCTAAATTTCATCATTTCCAGACTTCTAAGTGCTATAATTTGGAACAACAATATCTTTTGGAATACAATATATTATTCTATTCTACATATAATTTAAAATAGAATAATTCTGATTTAAAGCATTTCCAATGTGTAGTATTTTTCTAAGATACTTAAGAATGTTATAAAAGTAAACATTGTAGTAGTTAATTTCTAAAATGACACCCATTTCTCAACAGAAGTATTTTCTCTTAGGCTATCACCRCAGCATCAGCATTTACCCTTTCTCTGTTGTTTTTTCTCCAGTTTGTGTTTTGACTATTATAACTTTTTTTTTTCCTTTCCCTCTGACTTCTCTATTTTTCTTTTGGCACTCTTTCTCTTGTATATTGTACTACTACATCCATAGGCCATGGACTCAAAGAATAATTTAGTCTGGAAGGGGATCTTCAGAAGTAATCTAGCCCAACCCACTGCTCGAAACCAGGTCTAATCAGATCAGTTTGCTCAGGGCCGTGGCCACTCGAGGCTTGAACATCTCCAAGGATGGAAATCCCACAGCCTCTCCAGGCCCTGGTGCCACAGTGTTTGAATGCCCTCCTGGTAAAAAAGCTTTTCCTAATATCTAATCAGAATTTACTGTGTTCCAACTTTTCCCTATCGCTTCATGTCCCATCACCACGCACCTCTGCGAAGAGTCTGGCAACATCATTTTTGTGTCCTCTGGTCCGGAAGTAATAAGGTCTCCTTGAGCCTTTACTTCTCTGGACTGAAACAAACCCCTTTATCTCAATGTCTTCTCATACATCAAGTGCTCTGACCATCCTCATTGCCTGTTCAGAACTCACTCCAGTATGTCATTATCTTGCCTGTACTGGGGAGCCAAAATTCTGGACAGAGCACTCCAGAAATGGTCTCACAAGTGCTGAATAGAGGTGGAGGATGACCCTCCAGGACCTGCTGGCTACATTCTTGCTGAGACAGTCCAGGATGCTGTTGGCCACCTTTGCTGCGAGGGTGCATTGCTGGCTCTTGTGCAGTTTGCTGCCCACCTTGACCACCAGGTSTTTTTGTCCAGAGCTGCTTCCTAGCTGGTCACCGCCCAGCCTGTATTGGTGCATGGGATAATCCCCCCCAAGGTGCAAGATTTGCATTTGCRTTCTTGAACTTTGTGAGGTTCCTGCCAGACCATTACTCCAGCCTGACCAGGTCCTTCAGAATCACAGTCCTGGCCCCCAGTGCATTGGCTGCTCACCCCTCCAGCTCAGTGTTGTCTGCAAATTTGCAGAGAGTACTCCTCATGCTGTCATAAGTCACAACTGCAAAAGCTGTCAACCCTAGTCAAGGGTCCCTCCAAGTCAAAGAGCTGAAGAGATTGACCTGAACGTGATAGACACTGCATAAGGAAAACTGAGTGAGACAAACCTTTTCCCCCTTTAGTCACAAACAAGACACTTACATGAGAGCAGTAACAAGCAGTTGAAGCCCAGCCCCATATGTACCAAGCTGCCTTCTACCTCTATTGTCAATTCTTTGCAGAGTCAACAGGAAAAGCTGTGTGGTAGAGGTCCCCTGAGAAGGTTTCAGCCCTGCAACCTTTAAACAAGTATTCATGCAAGCAAGATGTTGATTTCTGTGGGACTTCTTCCATTATGCATAGTATCTTAGGACTAGACACTGCGATAATAGCAGTAGTACTGAGGCAGCAGTTCAGTTATCTTTCCCTGAAGTGGATTAGGGTCTGAATTATGCATGGGTTGAGGTCACTGCTGCTAGCATGCTTGGTTTTAAATTAGATTCTAAAGCCAAATAGCACCCAGACTGGGAAGTACATCACCACCTAAGAGGTACTGCATTTTCCTTAACCACAGTGAACCTGTCACTATGAAGCAGAGAAAACCTTTAGTTTCTCAGTAGCGGTTTAGTACTGGCTGTGCCACAAAGTGCACAGTCACTGAGAAAAAAATGAGGCAGATAGATACTGAAAAAGCATGGGAAAATTTTATCCTTATTAGGAATAGAAAATAGTGTTATTTCCATACAAGAAAACAAAATGTCATTTGAAGACTGTGATGAAGCTGAATATGACATATTAAAGAAAATGAAAAAGGTAAGTAGAAACTACTCTTTGCAACAGGTGGTAGATATACCAAGGGAAATTGTATGGTTAAGCTAGTGACRCACAGAAAATTCAATGTGACTGATTTATCCAAAACTAAGAAGATGAGCATCATTACTGCAAATTTTAATATCCTTTTTTTCTGCAGAGGCTGGGATTATAAAAATGTTATCTCCTGATACATCGTTACCTCATATGGTCAAATGAGYTACTGCGAAACCTCGCAGACATCATATCTGATAAAGTGTATTTGTTCTGCTTGTTGATGCCTTTTAGAATTTCTTTCACTATGTTTTGAATCTTTCCCCAAATCGTTGTCATTTGCACATCTGACTGAGTGYATTTCCTCACTCATATATTTTAACACTTCTCATATGCCCTCAAGCATCAACAGAAATGCATTTTTCATTGGCTGGATTCATGTTGCTATTTTTTTCATTGCATTTGTAACATGACATTCGTTTTTGTTTTGTTTTGTGTGGTTTTTTCCTCCTGGTACTCCACTTAAAATGGCAAAGTATTTAGAGAGAGCAAACTGGTTCMTTTTATTCTGCTGTATTAAGAGAATGCCTCTAACTGCAATGTTAGAGCCAGCCTAGTTAAAATTAATGACAAAAAACAGCATTTGAAAAAAGGGATATATGGGAATTTACAAAACACAGCAAAAAGTCAGAATTTGCGCTATATCTATGCACCTTGATTACTTTGGTTAACATGAAGGTCACCTAGAAAGCCATTCCTACACAGCGTCCATAATGTGGATCTAGCTCCCCTGCTAGTGGGAAGGACAGCCAAGGCTGGATGTTTCATTGCTATTCCAGGTGTGAGACCGATCCCAGGTCTGTGCTCCCTCAGGCTTTTACCTTCCTGGAGTCCATTTGACATGACAAATACCAGGCACAAGACGTCCCCCAGCAGCAGTCCTGCAGCTCCCTCTTCCTGAACTCCAGCCCTTTCGTCTCCTTACATTTCCTCTCTTTCTGTGTTGCCCTTAAGTAGAAATGCAGATGAGGAAGGGCAGCTAATAATTGTTGAGGACAATCCTGGAGGCTAATTCTAAATATCCCCCCCCCCCCCCATTAGTAGTCTGGCAAAGCTATTGTTTTATTATTATATGGGAGAATTACAGTTGTAATCTTTGCACTGCCCTCAAGCAAATTGTTCAGATCTTTCTCCTAAATGAGGAAAAGGATGGTCTCCTTGCTGKTTTTTGGATACCCGGAGAGTCTATTACACATGTTTTAGACCCATCCTATTTCTTGTAATCTCCTCTTCTATCAGATTAACTTCATCCATGTTTAACATTTAAGAAAAAGAAAATTGAGACCTAGCAGTTCCCTTTCCTCCTGTTCTTTCCTCCACATTGTACACTCATCACTTGTTTTTAGCCAAGAAGCGGTGCTCTACAGCTCCAGTTGCTATGTTGTTCATATTAAGACTGCCAGTAAAAGGTTTTCGTTTGGCTTCTCTCAGTCATATAAGAAGTAGTAAAAATAAAAGTAAAGGGAAGCTTGCAGTCAGAAATACAGCTGAGAAAGGCTTGCAGTGAGCAGTCTTAAGAACTTAAAATAAATTCTTCAGAGAATTGAATAAAAGCTTCAGCAAATAAGGCAAATTTTTAGAAGGTTGAGAAAATAGTGGATGTTAATTAGGACGTTTCTCTAGATCTATTTTTAAGGGTTTTGTTCATCAAAATCCTTCATTTTCATAAAGAAGCAATGCACACAAAATCAAGTTTCAAAATTACTTTAAAACCAGAAAAAGGAATTTAAGTTTGAGCCAAAAAAACAGTTTGAGCAAAAAAAAAAAATCTTGCAGAAGGTGACTGTTACACTTTCTTTTAATGTGTGTATCTCTCCACTAGTTGGTTAGGTAAATTGCTCAATCCCCTAGTCCACTTGATCTGGACCATAAAAATCCACTGGTAACATCACTGAAAAAGCAGTGAGTCACTTCTCCTAAGTCTGTTTACCACAGTCCTGTGTTTCTTCCTTCACTGGATGTCTCTACATTAAGARATACAGAGAATGAAGGAGGCTGTCATGGTCTATTGAGAGATGTCCAGGCACCTCTGATATCTTGAAGAYCCGTGTTCACTTGAAGTAAAACATTAGTTATGAAATGAGGGACCAAAAAGCTGGTGAAGAATATGAAATTAGTAGAAACAATAGTACAATGCAACTTACAAAAATTAAATTTGTCATTCAAAACAAAAATAGCTCACACTGATGTCCAGTGTATTAAATCTACCTTCACTGGAGCACAATGCATGTACCAGTCAATTACTGATTGAGAGAAAAGCTGTATGTCAAATACAGTATATGATAGATTGAAGAAAAATCACTTTGACTAGCATGAAAATTAAACTCAGTTCCAGATTCTTTGCATACCCCAAACTCTTATTGATTTGAGTAGATGAATAYGTTAGGAATGCAGACTAGGTGCAGAACAAGCACTGGTAAATATCCCATACCTTTCTGCAGTATCATTTCATTCCCCTTTCTCCCCTTCGCAGCATCTTGAAACATCTGTGTTTCGGGATTGCTTTTTAAAAATCAATTGCTTTTCAATTTCAGGAGTGCAGGGGTGCGCTGAGATTTCCCCTTTTCTTTTATCACTTAGAGAAACATTATATAATCCCCACAGCTTTATGTCCTTCTGGGACCACAGTGGGATGACAGCCAACTGCTGGCACCAGTGCTGCTGGTTTTGCCCTGCTGCTGGAGTCTTGGCTGTAGGCAGAGTACGCAGAGGCACACTAAGAACAGATGTCTGTGGTACGCTGCACATTTTGAGGTGAACCGTTACAGACCTTTTGCACTGTGCATTCCTCCATCTCCAAAATGTGGGTTAAAAACTGCCTTTCTGTTTTRAGCAGGATTCAACTGTTTGAAGAGCCCCATCAGTGTGAAGCATGAAGGAACCAATTCACAAATGGATGCAGCCTGAATGTACAAGGAGCATTAGGAAGCGGGGGAGCCATGTGCTGGGTGCTTGCCTTTGCCTGAAGACAACTGCAGGCTGGCGGTGCAGGTCTGGGGTCTGAGAAGAACAGATTCCTTGGCTGTGTTGCATCTTAYGTCTGGCTCTTTAAAAATGGCATTTGGGATCCAAAAACTGACTAGAAACAGTGGCACTATACCAAAAACAAATTAATTCCCAGCACTGCGAAAAAAGGGCGTGAGACAGGAGTTGGTTGGAAGAGTTTGTTCTTTTTAGCCTATATCAACTCGTATCCCACTACCCTGCCTCCCCCCTTAAATAGTGTGTCTGACRGGGAAGTTCTCTGTGTGAATGTCAATGATTTTACAGCAGTGTTGGGTCAGCCTCTCATCTGTAGTAATTCACTTCACATTGTTTTGGTAGAGTGCAGTGACATAAAGGTATCCTGATACAAAAGAAAATAATGCCTGGCCTCTTTTGTGCTTAATAGCACCAATTCCCACTCTGGAAGGAGTATTCACATACTTTAGGTTAGACATGTCTTCAGTGGCCTGGCAGACAGAGGCAGATGTTTCCCTCTTTGCGCTCCATCTGGCAGAGAACAGGGCTGGAACTAGCTGCACAGGCTGCCAGAAGAAAGTTAGCAGAGAGCACAAACTTTTAAACACTGCAGAATTTGGCCTGACTATTACCAATGAAAATAGAAATTAATTTCAAAGTATTTACCCATAATTCTCCACTCCATGCTATTTTAAATTAGTTACTCCATTTTGTTGTCTACAACCACCCAAAGTTTTAAATTTATGGGGGTTTTTGTGTGTTTTTTCTTTTTTTTCCCAACTTTCAGCTCTATGGAAATTGTGTGACATCCTTGAGGGTTGGGATCAGATCCAAATTGTCTGTGCCATAATTATTTTCAAACCTTGCTGAATTGTGTGACAACTTTAGCTTAACGCCAGTATTTCTTTTTAGCATATAAGCATCAGATGGTGCTGTGTATGAACAAGTGTACGTGGACATGATAAACTAGCATCTCCATATTGACTTGGAGTGCCTCCATGTCCCTGGCTTCAAAACTACTCAAATTAAGGTTTGTCATACTGAATTTGTCTCCTCTTCCCACTCCAAGAAAGAAACAAGAAGAATGTGAATTTCAAAATGTAGTAGCAAAATGTGTTGTTTTTCAAATTGATTTCTTAATTAAAGTTAATGAGTTCTGGGGCAAGAATAGTACTTCCCAGTGGGGGGAGGACACAAAGGATTGTTGTGAGAATTAGAAATAGCCATGCAATTTGGAGACAATAATTTCTGTCAAATATTCAGCGGCCTTCCTATCTCAAAGCACTTTAAAATGATGACTCTGACTTTCACTCTATGCATTGGTTTATTTCTTGTATTAGTGAGCCATATGCATTTGTTCTTGCTTTTGGTGGCTGTTACATTTGCTTTTGGGAACTTTAAAAGACAATGTAATGTGCAGCAGGAGTTTAATAAGGTTTTCTGAAAGCTCCTGGATCAGGCTGACCTTTCATACTTAGGAGGCTGGGAACTCTGCCTTTTTCTTGCTTCAGAACTGTATGTTTTTTCTTCAGAAAGAGAGTACAGAGAAATTAAAAAAAAAAAGCAACTAACAAAAAAAAAAAACCCACAACCCAGCAGCCTTCCAAATCCCTTTGCACTGCTAACTGTGAGGAAAGCTGATGAAAAGTTGGGGAAGAAATAGGGAGACATGCAATGGAAAGTTAAGAAGGCTGGAGTGGAAGCTGAAGAAGGGTGGGAATGAAATGTCAAGGATCCTGAACAGAAATTGTAAAAATAAAAAAAATAGAACACCAGGAATACCTACAAAATGATGAAAAGAATGGTTATGTACAAGGAGGTATTCAGAATGTGCAAGAAGCAGCAGCAAGGTTGAACTGCTAAACTGAAACTGCAGAAAGGTCAATGCAATGCAATGGGATTTGTAATCCCTATGACAATGTTAAGAGTAATCAGTTGTGGAAACTCAAATACACTCATGCATTACTGAATTCAAAGGTTTGGATACCTGATAGTCTATGTGCTATCTGTGACTGACATGGAGAAGATGGACTGCACATAAAGATGCAAAAAATTGATGCTCATTAATATGCATATCATATTTAAAAAGTAACATTTAAAGTAGGATGGAAAGACCAAAAGGAAACACGTCAAGTTTATTTTTGATGCAGTTCATAGTGTGATCAAACTGTGAGTATAGGGCTTTAAGAAGAATATAGGCTAGGGTAGATAATAGATGCAAGGCATCCTAAGTTGTCAGAGCAAAGTCTAATAGTAGTGAAAGCTATAACTCAGTTCAAAGCATAAAAAAAAAAAAACCCACAACATAAAAAAGCAGCACTAGAATGTATATGCTAGCATAAGAGGAGATACCACATCCAATAACACCGATACTGTAAATATGAGAATGACAAAACTGAGAGAAGCAATGGGACTAACCTCATACCATGACAATGAAGAGCCATAAAGTGGGAGGGCAAAGAATATTTATACGAGGAAAGACATCGAAAACTGCAAAAGATATGGGAAGACACCAACCTACAGTTTAAATAATATATATGTTGAGCAGAAGAGACAGAATAAAGGAGATGAAATATCATGCAATAACGCATCCAGGTCACCTCAAAACCCACTGAACAGTCTTGAATAAAATGCTATTACTGGGGGATTATTCCATATTTTTTGATGTGGTATCAGCAATAAAGAAGGATGATCAAATTGAGTCTGCATTTAGGTAAAGGTGATTAAATTTGGTTTTAAAWATAAAATTACAATCAGAACAACTGTTACCACTATTAAAAGTACCAGCACACAAGGAAGAAAATATGCAAAAACCCAGTGTGACCATTCACTAGTCCATTAACGCATTCGATTTTTTTTGGTCAAACGTTCAGAATACTAGGCAATGTGATATTGTCCATAGGATTATCAGCCATATGAATTCTTCACATATCCACCAAAGAGTCTAAAAGACAGTGTAAAGCAAACTATCCAGGTATATATTTGCAAATCCTTCAAGGCTCTGAAAGAGGAAGTACAAAACAGAGGTGATGATACCAGCACTGTCTTTGCTTTAAACTTCCTTGATGTTTAGAATAAAGGTGCTTAGAATAGCAGTTTAGTACTAACAAATTAAATATATTTAAAAATATTTAATTAAAAATTGAAAATTATTATTTTAATGCATTTTCATACCTGAGGACTTAAAAAAAATGGTAAAAATGTATGTGGGATTAAAATGAAATTATAAAATTCAAGGGTCTTCAGGTCCTTGGAAGATAATTTAGTATTGATAGACATTGATGGAGTGAAGGAGAGGAAGGAACCCATTCCAAAAATAGGAAGTTTCTTTTTCAGAGGAACAACAGCTACAGACTATTTCCAGTAACTTCTTATTTTACGAGAATGAGGCCAAGAAATAAGGACCAACCTCTTTCTTACCAGAAGAGTCATCACACTTTTTGAAGMAGCGAAAGAAGACAAAAAGGGATCAGAATAGTAGGAAGTGAGGAATATTAGTATTAACATTCTGTATGTTGCATATGCCAAATTTCTGGAAGGCACATTTAGGCTCCCTTTCTATATGCTGACGAGATCAATGTAATGAATACTTGATTTCCTTCTGGAGGGACTATGAAGTCTAAATGATGTTTTTTCCCATCTTACATCTCAAGGTCGTATAGTTTCTGACAATAGCCATCTAGAAGATGATGAATTGATAGATTCCAAAATACTGTAATTCAAACAATGTACATTTTATACAGCCAGCGAAGAGGATAATGCAGCAGAAACATTTAATTAAGATTATTTTATATTATATTAACAACTTGGTTGAGAATTGTGAGTTCTTATATTTCATAAAATGTGACTGCTATATTATCCATATTCTGCTATATTATTCATATTCTGCTATATTATCCGTATTCTCTATACTATCCATTTTATGACTGTCACAGAAATACAGCAACAATATCCAATGCTGATTTGTTGGTCCAAAGTCTTTCCACAGCAGATCATGATGCACTGTTCGTAAGAGCTGGATGTTGACTCTGGTCTAAAGAGAAACTTGCAAAAATCCTCAGTAATTAGGTATTTCTTCTACTAAYTGTATTCTCTAAGAAGCTCGTGTTTGTTATTTACTGCTACCTGCATACTGAATAATTACACTCAATAAATTGTTTCCTGCTATGCCTTTCTCAGATGGTTGGATAAGATTAGTCACAGCAGAAGGTACCTTCATCCTTTTAAAAAGGCAATCTATTTTTTCCAGAAACATAGGCATTCATTTAGATGAGGGAACTGCCTGATAATCTATTTTGAGTTGCAGTGTTTTTTTAATCACCTTTTCACATACCTATTTGTTGTGGAAAACAGGGTAAATAAAGGGAAAAATTCTTATTTCATGATTTTACTTTACCTTCAAGCGTATGTATGCACACGCATATAAATTACATGCAACATATATATAATATTCTTAAATATAATCTGCCTATAAATACATATGTATACCACACATACTTTAAGCGGAGGAAGAAAAGAGTAACTTTTGGAAATTCATATCTTTCTGTCTTGGTAAAGCCCCAGATGTATGCATAATGTAGAACTAATATGAATAGCATTGATCCCCACTGTTGCCTTCAATTTACTTTATTGTGGTGCAAAATCAAACATTTAATTTGAACACTGGTAAAAATTAATGTCTGCACTTGGGCAGGGAGGTTCTAATATAGCAACATGTATCCAGCAGCAGGACCTGCTGAATGCTCCTGTTTACCTACATGTCAAATTTTTGGTAATTGCATTCACAGGCAATGAGATTTAGTATAACCCTATTAACCTTGATATAGCTCAGGATAAATAAATCAGAAGATATGGGTCTGTATATAAATGACAGAGCTTTTCATGATTAACTATAAATTGTATAACTTTGTGTATTAATATGGAACTCCTAAAACAAGTAAGATCAGGCACTTCATAATGCCTAAGCTCACTTTGAAATAAAAGTAAACTTTAGTTTTCTTGCAAGTGGGATTATCATTGGGTTGCTACTATCCCTACTCATTTTAAAGGTGTGAGATGAGAAGCATATCCCATGAGGCAAGCTGAGAGGGACTTCAGTGCCTTAAATTAATCATTATTAATATATCTTCTTGTGAACACCTTGGTACTCTTGTCCCACTGGGATAAGTTTAGCCACATGAAGCACAACTATTAGCGGGAATCCTGATATTGCTRTCTTCTTTCAGACTTTGTCATTGAAACTTCTTTTATAAAAGTTGATTTAATAGTTTTAGACTTGAGCATTGTGCATAGATTGCTATGAAATGGTTACAATAAAGAAATAGATTACAGTGCTTAGCTATGAAATTTGGCGTAGAAAAGATGAATTGTCATTTATGTTAAGCATCAGTCTCTGAAACAGTTACGTCTCTCAGAGCAGAGTACTTTTTAAATGTTTTTGTCCATGTTAGAATTCAGTAAATCAAAGATATAACAAGAAGTACTTTGATCAAAGRTAAAGAGGGTTGCAACATTGGCTCATCAGCACTTGTTTTTTTAATGGSGGTAATTTTGTGCCAATAAAAAGGTGTGCATATGTTTTTATGTACCAGTGGTAGTTACATATACTACCAATGGTAGGCTTATTAATATATCTTTTTGAGGTTTATAATGTATTAAATCTTTTAGCAGCTTCACACATCTGCCATTTAATTAAAAACAACCACTTACCAGAGGAATATTTCATTCTTTCACCCCCCAACGTTAATGACCTCTTCAGACATTTACCTTGTCTAAAGCCAAGGTCGGACAATGCTATATCCATCTTCAGTACCGTGCAGTTGGTTTGAGGTTTTTTTAGGTTGACTGGACACCTGACATCTGCAGCTCATCTGGGTTCTTTTATCCAGGAGGCATCAATCCACCCTGCAATTATATGCTTAATGCCTCTGGAAGCAAATTCATTCCGGGTCTCCAGCTAGGTCTGAGCTTGGGAGGTCTCTGGGTRTCTCACTTTAAAATCATTTGGTTGGGTGTCAAATACTCATTCATATAGTTGAAGAGGCTTAAAAATATCACTTATTTAAATTCTTTCTTGTAGATATGTACAATTAGACTCATGGTAATTAGGGACCTAAGTCTGCTCAAGCTAATTATAATGGCAAAACCCCAATTAACATCACTGGAAAGAAYACAAAGTCCTGGTGGCTTTGCTAGTGCCTATGTATACACACACAGGAATTGCTTCATCCATCACTGACACTCAGCTGTCACTGTCTGTCTAGGATAGGCATCCTCACCAGTAAAATGTCATTTTATTATTTGCTTTTCAGAACAATCCCCAGACTTCTTGCTGGATTTGCGGTTGCTGTTTTATTTTCAGTGCTATAATGTCCTTAAGTGTACATCTTCCAATCTGGGGTATGCTGCTTTCTCTTGAAAAAATAAAATAAATCTTTTCTGGAAAATGAATGCTATTTTCTTTCAGTGGATAAAAATAAATACAAATAAAGTAACCATGTCTGATTATATGAATCCTAACGCTGGCAGACGAGGGCTCTATTCAGTTCCCTGTAGAATGAAGATAAATGTGGTCAAAGGATTTACTCTGAGCATCGTCTACATGTTGGGGTTCTCCTTAAAGCATGGAAGAAACAATTCTCCACCATCCCCCTGAACAGCTTTACAGTTATGGGTTTACTCTTGTGTTGAGAGAAAGAGGAAAAATGTCCCAAGAATACCGCTAGGTGAAGACATCCCCATCTAGCCGTACAGAYTGTTGTTATTTACAGGAGATGGAGCAGATGCTGGTTATCCGAGCTGGTGGCTACGRCTGCAGCCTTTGGCGAAGCTCAGGGTGTCGCACATGTGAAGGAGGCATAAATCCACTTTGCCCTTGCTAGAGATGGCTTTTTGTTGGAGGGACAATGCAGAGCGTCCTGCAACAGCAGGGCGAGGAGATGTGCCCCTCACGTGCAAACCCCAGCACGAGGCTCTTCGGCAAGCAGACGCACCAGCTGCGGGGAAGCGTCCGGCAGCACACGGGTTGCCGGGTAGACCCCCTCACAAGCAGCAGGCAGGACTTTCACTCCTTGGAAAGGAAGATCTGTTCTAAAAATTCAACTGTGACCAAAATAAAGGGGTGTTTCTCTACAGTGACTTGTCTRTTGTCTCAATTCTCATGTTGCAACTTTTACTGTTATTTTTTTGAATTTGAACCTTACTGTGTAATAATTACCCTTCATCTGAAAATTAGAAAGGAGCTTTTAAGCTCTCAACCTCAGCTCCACAGGGTTAGGTATTATCACTTACTGTTCTGACATCTATTTCGAATGTTTCTTTTTTCTTTTAAACTTTCCTTCTTTGCAACCGAAGGAAACACTCTTGACTTCATTTTCTCCTCCACTAAACGAAGGGTAACACTTTTAAGATTAACTGCATGTGAGGTCAGGCAGAGCAGCCAACATTCCCGTGACTTTGGACACCAGATGGTCTCTAGGAAAATGTTATGACTTATCAGCACATTTTAGTCCCAACTGTAATGAGTTTAGAGAAAATAGTGTGATACGAGGCTGGGACTTAAAAGGAGAGCCGAGTAGGGTATAAACAACCGCACTGGCTGTTGACATCAGGCAATGCTCATAATCACTCACTGAGATGGGAATTTGCAATATGTACTTCACCAGAAAACCTTCATTTCCTGCCTATCATTTAAAAGGTTTCTTGCAAAAGTTTGAACTTACATCACAAAGAAAACAAGCCATAAAAGATACTTATTATTTCCTGATTTGATGTCTTATATGATTTGCTACTTACAACACACATTTCAAAGACACGGTTCAGGATTTGAACTAAAGGTTGGTTATACCTTTTATAATTCCTGCTTTTGTGAATTGTAATRTTTACAGGTGGCATTCAAATGGATTTGAGGGCTTACCATGGGATTTTGTGCTAATAAATCTAATTCAGTAGTATGTTCTTAAGCGCAAATATATAATTGAGATTTCCAATATTTTGTCTGCCAGAGTATTTTGAAGGTGTCCACTCAGATCTAACAAAAAATAAATATATCCCTCACTTCAGTAGGAAATACATTATTTATAAAAGGTTGGGTTTGGTTCCTGTGTCTAATATTTTAGATTTGGCCTTTTTTTTAAACCAAGTACCTATCTAAGTTGCCTTTTTTTTTTTTTTTTGGTCTCATTTGAAATGCAGCCATGGCAAAGGTAATTATCATATATTATGGAGCACTAAGTTGACATTACTTAATTGTCTTTGAAGCTATTTACCAGTTGCTTATATCTGGAGAGAAAGCTAAAGGAATAACTGCTTGCTTTCTGTTTAGAAATCAAATCAGAATTAATGGTGTAAAATTAAAAGATCAGAATTAGATAAAAGGAAACATTTCTTAGCAGACAAGCAATTAGATAATGGAAAAATGCTTTCTACTGATGAACCTGAGTCACCTTCATTAATGGTGTTCAAAAATAAGTTAGATACATTTCTTGTTGGTTTACTATACAGGAATATCATATTCGACACAGGAGGTTGTACCGCATGATCTGAGAGATCTCCAGTTGAATAATCAAAGGTTTTACAAGAAACCGAAATCATTATGGATCAGTGAGTTTTCTTCATCATCGTTCAACTGGAATATAGTGATTTGCCACAAATACTATTTAAAATAATCTCAGCATCTCTCATTTGGCTGAGTAAAAACTTTTGCAATCCTTCTACATGAGCTCACTGCTTTCACCCAKATTCCTGACATAAATTAAGGGGTCTCAAACTGTGGTATGTGTATACTAGTAGTGGTACAGAGCCAATTCAGAAATGGAAAATGGCCTGACATGAAAAACCTCACCACGCTGCATGCTGCCTACTACCATCACTGCTTCTAATGGTAAGAGTTTGCAAAAAAAGTCTGCAAAGACGTTACAGTTTAAATCTAATATATGGGCGATTCCTGTTATTAACATCTCTTACATTGTAAAAAGTGCTATAATATATTTGCTAATATCCCATACATTTAGAACTAAATATATATATGTAAGGAAAAAATGGGGTATTGGAGACTCAGGAAATTTTCCTATTCTTTTTGTTAACTTAGGTTCTACGTTAGCGACCTAAAGCCTCTCTGTTAGAAAGAAGACAAAAATTATACAGATTAATAACATTTCCTTGTGATGATACTCTCATGGTTTTTTGTGTTACAGTGATACAATAGAGTTACCTTTCTAAAAGCTTACATATCTGCTTTTCTTTCCCCAGGCTTTTATATCTATGAATTTTACAGCCTGGTGCCATGCTTAGAAAAATGAGTTGTGTGTACTAACCTGGTTACTTAGTCTTTTCTGCTACTTGGTAAGCAGGAATTCAAACTTAGACCTCTATATGAACATGCAGTTTTTGTTCTCAGATCAGGAGGAATCTTTTTTGACCAGTTACCTCTGGGACTGTGTGTTTATATAAGAGAAAGCCCAGATATATTTGCAAAAATATAAACTTATTTTTTCCAGTAGTTTATAAGGTAGCAATTATGTGACTTTGCATGACAACATCATTTTCTCATGTTCATTTGTTGCATATGGTATGTTACAACTCCATTAACTCTTATAGTAGATACAACATGAGCGCAGAGAAAAATAAGAGATATAAGAAGAGCTAAGTTTTCACTGAAAACAGGGCTATATATTTAACAACCCAAGAAAAATTCAGAAGATTTGCTCAGTTGATTTTTAAATGCAAGATTGTCTTCCCGTTTTTATCTGCCTTTGTGACTTGCAGGAGAGCAGGAGATACAGGAGAATGTATTCTTCTATGCATAACTGTGGACTGGRTTGTGCCAAGCCAGGAAGACTTGCCCCATTTGAAGACTGAGAAAGTCCATTGAAACTTCAAAAGGCTTTCATTTCTCCTGTTTCACTATGTGAAAWTTTTTTTTTGTCTAAAATGCTGTATCCACTGTTGGAACTGGCTGGCACTGCAAGAAAGGTCAAGGCAAAGTGAAAGACTGAATTTACACACACCGCCCCCCCCCCGCCAAAAAAAAAAATATTCTGGGGAAATCAGGAAATAATTTCATCTCAGCCACCAAAGGAGACTGGGAACATCCTCACGCTGGCTGCTAGCCCAGGTGGGAGACAGGGACCTACTGCAGCTACCTGTTGAACTCGTCCCTCTCCCAAGTCCTACATCCCCTACACAGGCTTCACGTTCAGCCTCTCCTTTTGCAGCATGATCACTGCTACTTACTGGGGGAAGACTGCTGCCCCAGGCCACGGTCCGGGGGTAGAAGCCTCTTTCTCTTTTTCTAGATCAGCCGCAGGTTAAGAAGTTACTCAAAGCAATGAAACCCCCCATCTGATAGATACTCTGTGCCTCCTGTGCACATACCTGCAGTTTGCTAGCCCCTGTGTTTGTACAGCATAGGAAACTGCACCAAGAAGCAGAACCAACAATGTTCAGTTGCTCATTAAACCTGGGTTTTTGTTAATGCACATATAACATTTTTATAGGCAAATGTATTATTTACATGGCTGTAAGAGTGAGCTATATCATTTATATCTATACTATACACATTGCCTTGCAATAATTAGAGTTGCAGACACTTTAGCAGCTTTGCTGAATCTGTTCTTGAACATGGTTGTTTTCTTTTCAATCTGAGGAAGATTTTAGGATAGGAATTACATATGATTGCTTTAGTTGGGATAGCAGTTCACCTAAGGTCAGCCCTAGAGAACRGAACCAAACAGTGCAGCCTTTAAAGCCCAATGCTTAAAACAGAATAGCTCAAAAAGCAAGCATTCCAAATAAATAAAAAAACTCAAAACAATCGGAACACAACTCCTGAGTTAAAATGTATTAAGCTAGCTGTACTTTTAAGGACAAATGTGAATTACTTTCTGCTAAGCATATCTAATATTTTTAATTTTTTTTTTATGCCAGTTATTCTGGGGCAGGATGATAAAATCAAACAAAAATATTGYTCTTATGCATATGTGGAAAATTAATCTCTGAATCCAAATGTTTAGGATTCTCCATATTTCAAATATAATCGACATTTTCAGGCTTTCTTCATATGCATATATACAAACACACACACGCATGTGTGCACATGCGCATGCGCACCATTAGTACCCATAAATATTTAAGAATTTCTATATTTAGATATGGATTTGCTATATAACAACACTTTGCAAGCCGTGTTTATAGAATTACATCTACAATGTAACCTGCAGACGGACTGCTAATCAAGTAGGAAAAGAAGCCATCTAATATTTGGTGATGAAAATTGCTTTAGAGTGACTGATTGTGCTAATCAATCTTCACCAAGTAAATCACCACTAAAAGATAGTCGATAATTATAGGATCTTTCCCTGTAACTGAGTAAGAAGAGGAATAAAAATAAACTCTTACAGCAAAGCTGTCCTCTTCAGTAAACACAGCAGTTTGCTTTGCTTCCAACATGTTGGAAAGAAATTTGGATAATGTGTCCAAGTTGTCTTAGCTTTCAGAAATATAATTCTTGTGCTGATTGAGCTAACAGTGGTAAAATTGGCCATTAAAACTAATGTATTCAACAATCCTCACAAGCCATCTACAAACAGGTTGCAGTCTTACTAATTTCCCCATGATTCACAAAACTTTGACAGCTTTTATAAAAATGTGGGCACTTATGGCATTTTACAGTTTAAAAGAAAGGATTTYTCCTTTCTCCACTGTTCACAAAATTCTCAGATGAAAGCAATTGTCGGAGGCCAGTTCTAGTAGGAAACAAGTATTTTGATAAAATTATTGCTATGCAGATTATGATGAATAAATATATATAGATAAAACATTGAAGTGTAAGCTCAGCAAAGCAAATTCACAGGCTTCAGCCACAAAAATGTCCCAAGAAAAATAATTAATTGGATTGTCATTAAAAGTATAGGACACAAATACAATGTAAGAACCTATACAGACCAGCRCAGAACCTCATGTGGGCAAGACAGAAGCACTAAGAGCTGCAACAGGGCAATAGCCTGAAGGAGTTGCACSCTCTTTGTGAACGTTATTCGTGAGAGACCCCCACAGCTCTGGGGTCCTGTTAGACTTAGTATTTCACTTAGCACAGACAAAAGCCTCTTGGCTCWGGCAGCTGGGAAGGCCTCACAGGGTCCCATACAAGTCCATGTCCCAGCATCAGAAGTCCCAAAATGGGTCATGGCACTTACTGTATCAGGGATGAAAGTGGAAACAAGTTCATACATGGCATGTCAATGGTCCAGGCCACTGCTGTGCTTTGATTGCTCTGCGAGCTTCTTGCAGACTTTTAATGCCAACATAAGGTTCACTTTCAACACCTTCAGCAAGTTAGGGTCCAACTAGCCAAGTCTTTGGCCATTATCTGTCAAAGTAGTTGCAGTCTTGTGGGAAAAGGTAAGCTAAAGAGCCTACATCAAAGTATTCAAAGTATATAATTTCAGTTGAAATATTTATTAGAGAAATGAACTTCCAGATTAATGATGGCATTCAGGGTGCACTGCAGGAGCCTGTTTGAGAGAAGCTTTCTCACCATCATTAAATTAATGGGAGATGGCGAAGAGTAAAAATGCCATGTTTACCCAAAGCAAAACCTCCTAAACTAGGAAGCAGGCTCCCAGTAAGGAACCTATCATGCATATCTAATAAACCAGAGGATACTTAGATACTACAGTGATGAGTGCCACAAAAACTCTAGGAAAGAAAAAGCTCAGAAAAACCTTCAGGCTGTATTTGGCCAACTTTATGTAAGTATCACTAGCAGGTGGTGTTATAGCTGTGACTTTATTATATAGTCATCCATTTCAATGAAGTGGCAAAACTTCCAAAACTTATTTTCTTAAACCAGCTTCAAAGGTTGCTACCACCCCTAACATTAAAATGCAGATAACATTTTTCTGGATGAATAGCTCACAGTGCACCTTTGTGTCGCTCCATTAGCCCACTTCACTTATCTATCATTCCTGAAGATGACAGGAATGTCATATATCTTATTCCCAGTTTCAGAACAAATACTTCTCTGGCATCTTTGGACCTTTTCTGTCTCTTCTCATAATTTGTAGCTCCTGAATTCCACCATGAAGATACCACATTTCTATGTGAGGGGAAATTTCAAGTAGTCATGAGAGGTATTTTCCACAAGTGAACTATCTGTGGTGAAAATCTTGAAGATGATGATCCCCTTCATCCATTTGAACATTATGAATTATAACAAATGTTAAAGGGCATAGCACATGTCTGATTCTTTTAGATGAAAGTGCTATTTTAATAGGTGGGTGCAAAAATTTATGCCAGCTTATTTCTAAAAAAACTACTTCTCTGCTCTTTCAAGTTTTCATTTGTGAAGGTGAGAAAAATAAGTTATTCTCTTTTTTTTTTTTTTTTTTTTTTTTTTTTTGGTACTGGAGTGTAAAGTCTGTACTTTCCCTTCAAAAAGTAGCAGAATTTCCCATTTCTGCTTAGCTTGGGGTATGACCAGTGATGCCTATTTCCCCTTTGTCATTGTGCAACAAGCCAAACATCATATTTAAAAGCAATACCAGTGTTGAAGAGACGTTTTTTTTTCCATACTGCATTCTCAACTGTCATCGGATACAAGATCCTGGTTACTGCTTTTGGATGACAGCACTGACACTTTCTTGGAGGCACCTGTTCTGCTCTTGAGTTTCCATTGCTGCTCCCTGTCCTTTGTCAAAGCTGCTGCTGAAAACTGGGTCTGCAGAAAAGATATTTTGCCAGCAATTTATAGCTAGCTTACAGCTCAGATTTGATTTTCCTCAATGGGCCCTTTTTTCCTCCTTCAGCTAGCCTTTGACAGTGCGTCAAAGACCAAATTTCACCCTCAAAGCCAAAACAATTTACATTTTTAGAGATCAAAACCCACAGTCGCTGAAGGCACTTCTCTCAGTGTATACAATAATAAGTGGTACATTTCCACCTGCGACAATCAATTACACACCCTTGTCAATTATCGAGCTCATCCTGCTGATATTGGCAACTAGGTCAAAAAGACCATTAAACCAGGCATCATTGGATGCATTAAAGTTAAAATTGTTAATGWGCAACAGATGATTGGTGTTGACTTGTTGCTATTATTCACACACCAAAGAAGTACATGAAAAGAGTTTTAAGAGTCTGCTTGATACAAAACAGAGATGAAAGAAATGCATAGCTAAGCCTGGGCCTTCCAAACGTAAGTGTAACTTCACATACTTCTCCATGTGCTTAAATTTATTTACATGGTCAGATTGTAACTTGAAGTCTCGAACATTTTGTTGTATCTTCTGTCATAACCTTATATGACTGCATAAAATATAATCTCAGGTAGATTTTGTGCTCGCCACGTGCAGATCCTGTAAGGCCATCAGGCAACTTTCCTTGCAGACAATAAAACAATCACTGCAGAGCAGCCTAAAACATTTCCTTTCTCAAGGGCTGAGCAAAACCCAGAGTGTACTTAATGAGATCAACAGACAAAGATCTGTCTCTTATGGCTGCTGAGAATAGCAATCATCCAGACACTAAAACAATCTTCTAGTTTTTATATTATGCATCAGATTCAATAAGATACAATATTTTGTTTCATGAAAGATAACTGTATTGCAACTGAGTTCTTTTGGTCTTTGTCAGGGAATTTATTTCAGCCTTGGTCTTCCCTGCTCTCAGATTGCATTCTGTTTTCTCAACACAAGCACATAATTCCCAGTAAAAGTTTTCCCATTCTGCCTGAGTGTTCCCTTTTCCCTTAATATGCTGACAGATGAAAAGAATTCAAATGCTGCAAATGTGGCAATTAATAAGTATTCCAGCTCTATTTAAAATCACAATTAAGTACCTAATTTTACAATATCTGTATTTGRATATATGGAATAAAAATTGATTTGCAAATTGAAAAGCTAAGTAAGAACTGAAATCTCTTCATCTTTTCCATTCAAATTAAGAATCCAAAGTTAGACTCCCATCTTCATATTTAAAAGCAGAAGCAAGAGGTTTTCAAAATTAGGGGTTTACTAGAATTTTCTGTTAAACTGAACAAGGCATTCATCTTTAAGACTCTAAGAATTCTGTAGATAGATACCAGTACTTGTGGAATGAAGAAAGCTGGATACCTGACAAAGAACTCTAGTTCTTGCGGAGCTAGAAGCTTTTGCACAATACCCTCTCAACATGACCATTCCTAGACTTGGCAGTTGAAAAGACCATCTAGTCCATACCCCACATGAGGTTTATGTCAAGCAATTTCAGCTGAAGAAAGTCTTTAGCTGCCTTATGACCTCCTGGTCCCCATCTCCATACAACAGCAAAGCTTCTCCAAATATGCATGGTGCGTTTGCAAAGTGGTGGTGGCGTACTGAGAACATACATGTTCCCCTACCATAGCCAGGGAGCGGATGGCATGTTCCAAATAGTAGCACCATGTGCCAATTCCAGTGTACACACTGTATGTTCACCGTCACAGGTTTAGCTGGATTTGCATAACACGGTCCTTCAACCAGGGATTCCTGCAGCTGTTACTGAACTATCCTGAAATTTGCTTCCAACTGTTTTTCCTCTAAAAGACATTAATAAATCTTTTAATCTGCTTTAATCTAGCTGGATTGTGCAATGCTTCCCTCCAATCTTAGGACGGAGTTTCTGCAGTGCAGCCATTGCAAGAGGCTGCTCTTCTCTTGGTACCGATGAAGCCTTCAGGTTCACATCAGGAGAAGGGAGACCTTTGATTTCAGTGTGAACACAGTTCTGGAGAGCTTCCTCAGCTCATGCTTTCCATATGGGACAGGTAATGAAAACAGCGATGCTGTTATGACTTCAGTTGATTTTCTAAGAGACTGAGGTRTTGCCAGATAATTATTTGCTTCTGATGAAGATACTATGGGTAGTGAWTGTGCTGTAGTACAAAAGATCTCTCTACTGGTATGGATCGTTAGTGTTCTCCCAACACAGGCTTTTGCTGAAATCCAGCAAGTGCAAGTGGACCTCCTGGGCCGTTTAGCTCAGGCACCAAGGGGAGCCTGTCAGACAGACCCACCCAGGTGCACGCACTAATATACCAGTGGGTGACATATTTTTTCCGACCAACAGAAATTCCCCAAGCTCACACCAGCTTGAATAGTAGAAAAAAGATGTTTTAATGCAACATATGCCGTCCTATGTAACAAACCAGGGATCAAACTGAGGCCGTTCAGGACACAAAGTTGAGCTATCCCARATCAAGATAAGAAAGCTAAGGCTTCTGAACCAGGGATGTAAAACATGCACRTGAGTTTTGGACTGAGCGTGTAGGTGATCTAAAACACACATTCTTCAATGCCTTATATTGGCAACTGATTAGGAGAACATCAGACATATTTCAAATTCCCATTTGACTGGAAGCAGCCTGACTTTCCTACTTTGCATATTGCCATGAGTCAATCATGAGGGGTTGGAGTGCGGGGTTGCTAGCTCTGTGTCCCTCAGGTGTCAGAGAAAGAGGATGACTTTCCAGTCTAACAGCTCTGACGTTCCTTACTTGGGAATCTAGCACCAACAGTGGATGAAGTGCTCAGCTGATGTATGAGGCTGTAAAGTGAAKTGCAAGCAGAGTTACTCCATAACTACCATTTACTAATGAACAGGATGATTTACAGAGCAGCTCTGCCAACTGCTCTTTGAGCTTCGCCACTCACTACTGCCATATGTAGCTCAAAGTGTCCCAGGCCACCGCACTCTTAGCCGTCTCGGCCTTGGGAGCAGAGGAAAATGAAATTTTGCCACATTGCAGATGGACTTAAAGGGGAAAAGGAGAGCCCTTTGGTTTCCTGTGTTTTCTACTGCGTGTGAGAACAACRGCGTGGGCAGGACCCGTTTGAGTCCTGAGTGGGTTGTGGAAAGGGGAGAGCATGGTCGGAGGCTTGGCTCCGGTGCTGGCCAGCAACCTGTGGGGAGCTCAGCCTTTATGTCAGGAAAGGACCCAGTGCCAACAGGTGGACGTGCAAACTTTTCTTCTGTGAGGCTGAGCAGAGGCAGGCATCAAAGGACAGCACAGTGACAATTCAGTCTCCACTTTTTCCCCACAAGCAACCATTTCTTGAGGGTAACAATAATATTGTTACCATCCAGCCCACAGGGCAGTTCAAAGGGGAGATGGTGCCCAGAAGGGCAACACTACTGTGCTGTGCCATRCGGCAACCTGCGATCGTGATTTAAGTTTCCCATACATTCTACTGCACAACTAAGCTAAATGAAGAAATAAAAGTTCAAAAAATACTGAAATATTTTCAACAATGAACACTAAGACTCCAGTTCAAAAATGCAGCATGCAGCATTTTTATTTTTTTTTTTGGTAACAAGCAAGCCTAAAACTTTGTACGCAGATATTAAATGCTAAAACTCTTATGGAGAACATGCAAATAGACCTCAGCCCAGGCCAAAACCCATTGAAGTCATGATATGTATGAAGTTGTGCTGAAGTAAATGAGTGCAGAATATGCACTTGTTCATTGCTGAATGAACAAGTTAATTTCAAACTAGAGTTTTACTAATTTCTTTTATTTTTAGGACAGTTTATATGGAAGCTGATAGTTTTTCTTTTTATGAAGAAGATGTTAGATTTAAAAAATACATTCAAAATAGAAAGTATGCTATGCTGGCAACAAAATCTAATGTGATGTTGACCTAACCAGAGCTTGCTTTTATAGATTTAGACATCACAATATGACTTTTGCTTAGTGCATTCTACTCTTTCCAGATCCATAGCTCCTGTTGTGCTGTCTCTCCTGTCTTTCTCATTGTGTTTTTACTCTGCAGTCTAAAAGAAATCAAGATATCCATCCACCAACAATTTACCATGCTTCTATGTAGATATATTTGTATTCTAATCAAAATATGGAGAAATGCATGATATTTTTACAGCTTCCAGAAATATAATCAGAATTTGGAAGAGCAAGAGATATATGATGTGTTAATATGTGATAATAACAAGTTAATGKTTTTTTTTAAGCAAATGTCTGATTTTGCTGGTCTTCACTGTTATCTGTCCTTTGGAGGTCACTGAAACACTAACAGTGATGTAAGCCTTTTTTCCTTTAAACATTTTAAATACTTAGGCAGCTTAATATCTTATTTRCATTTTTAATTCCAAAGCTGATAGAAATGGTATTAATAGTAATAAGTACAGAAAGTAATTAATAGCTCCACTAAGTTCATCCAAACACAGCTTTTGAGATGTCATAATAAACTATTCTACAACCAGTATGAAGTTAGAGCTTAGATTTCACATACCTTGAAGCTGTTATTTGAATGCTAGAACTGTCTTCTAAATCCACTGAATTATCACTGAAAAGTTACCAGAAATAGTGCCAAAAGTAGAAGACTACAATTTACAGTGGTCAAAATATCAGACTTGATAGAGCCTAAAAGCTTACAGCCCCTTTGCTTTCATAATTCTTTCAGCAATATATCCTACAAGGGTGATACATCTTGTGCATATCATGCATTCAGGTAAAAACAAAACCAAAAAAAACCCCMAAACCATTCCTCCCCCCAAAAAACACAATATATTTCAGTTTTGTAAATGCTGATAATTTTATGGCTGCTATTTYAGTTTTCAGGGTTCTAAGAAAAAGAACAGCCTTCTCCATGAATAATGCCTCCCTTAAACATATAGATTTTTACAGGTACTGATTMAAAACAAATGAGCTTAGAGGTCTGAACCAAGCACCTCACACTGAAGTACAGAAATCAAATTTTTGCAAATGATCTTTATTACTATTGTAGTAATTCATATCTATGGATCAGAGCATATCCCAGCCTGGAGGTTTTCACAATCTGTACCTGTAAGTAACTGTCTGTCGACTTGAACATATTTTAAACAAAATAGTAACATGAGATTTTGCTATGTTTTGTATAATGCCTGGATATGTTTTGTCAAAACTATTAACACTAGCACATACATATTAAAATGCAACAACCAATAGGGAGATAAACCAACAAAATTATTCTGGAACACTTCAAAGCTCTGTGGAAATGGATTAGGACGCAGTACAAGAGATGRCACCACAGCATAAATAGTTTTGTGGTTACAGGATTAAAAAGTATTKGCTTTCACTCTCTGTAACAAGATGAGTAATAATACTTTAGCTACAACCATCAATAACCAACATGACCATTTCACTAAACTTGCATGCTAAATGTGTTGAAAAGCAATATGCTCATTAAAAAGAAGGCAAAAAAAAAGATAAAACAGAGAAAGAGGGGTGGAACAGTAAATAGTGCTGTAGGGCAGATGGTGCATGAGAAGAYGACAGCAACAGCCTGCAGTGAGGTACACTTGCAATATGCTTTTGTAATAATTTGTGTACTTTGTAGTTTTTAACATTTGCATCTCCTTTAACAGGGTAGGAATAACTTTCTTAAGGCTTCTTAATAACATCAGAATTGAATACAACCCTAAATTATTCACATCTAACGCACGTGATAAATTGGCCAGTATTCTGCTTGCTTTAGGGAAAAACGTGAAGACGAGGTTCCAATTTTTCGAATTAGGATACATACAGATATCTCTTGCCACCTCTCATTTAGGAACCAAAGCTCTTTCAAACAGCCTAATTCAGCCAAAGCCCTTAAATGCATGTTTAATTTTCAGTGCATGTAATTCCAGTAGGGAGTAAACGCATGCTTAAATAGGTTGATGAAATGCAGCCTGTATGTGATCCAGTTGCAAAACTACTGGCCAGTTTATGCCTTAAAAAAAAAGAAAGGGGTGGTTGATCATTCATATCTTCCCCCCACTCCAAAAGCACCTGAAAATATGCAAGTAATGTTCACCTCAATGTCACTCATTACTAATAAAAGAAAGAAAGAAACAAAAACTAACACCCACTCTTTTAATCTAGTTTCTCAGTTAACTACTAGAGGCAAAAGCTAACGTTCTATAAACTAGGTGTTATCCCATGTAATGGCTGGCTTCATGCAAGTTATTGCTATTATAAACCATACTCAACTGTTTAGAAAATCAATAGCATATTAAAACCAAAACAAAACAACTGTGGTATGTCTGGAACAGCTCTCTTGGCAAATTGGGTGTCTGCTGACACTTAATGACTGATTTTCCCACACACAAAATGTGGGACTTGGTCTTCCCTTTACAGTTTACAGTTGACTGCTTGTATTTCTAAGTTTTATGTTTTCCTGCTATCAAAATACCATTAGACATACTTTGAGGTTGTATTTTTTCAGGTAGCAAAATCAGTTTGGAGTCACTCAATTTAGGATAACTGCAGAAAATTACAATAGCAGAGACTGATATTTGGTATGTGAAACATTTTTTCCATGACAGAAATCTGTCCAAAGCCAATACAAATGGAGAAAAATGTTGGCAGTGATCTAATGGTTAATCAGAATTCCGTGTACATATTTAATGCAACATTTAGAAAGAGTGCAGAGCTCGGTGAGTTACTAATTATCGAGGGGTTTTGGGGATTCACATTTTCTTTCCTCGTACTGCTTCAGTAATGCGCTATTCATTTTGGTTCTAAGTTAGGTTAAAGTGTAGTCTAAAAGCTATTGCACCTCCTGCTTTCCTTGTTAAAAAATTGATGAGAATTATATTTCACCATCTATCAGTGTGCATTTTCATCTAACCAGATGACGGGAAGCTCGGTACACGGGAACCTGTCTCCGTCCTTTTAACCACTTGGAAAACACAGTATAGGCATTAGGGAAGTGTGAAGCACGTGCAGCTGGTTTTCATGGACACAGTGAAATCTTGGCACTTCTAAAAAGTATTAAGCCTTCAGTCAACAGGTAAAAGTATTTTATTCTACTGGTTCATAAAAGAGTGAAYACTCCACTAACAAGGGACAGTGATAGCACAGTATATATACCCTCACTGGGGTTATTATTTATGACTGCTCTTTATATGGGTTGTCTCGGAGCTGTCAGTTATGGAAATGCAGACTGGAAAAATATATGGTAACGATGGCTTCAGTGTGACAATACTAGCCATGTTTTGTCAGAGTACATCAAATCCCTCATCTTTAAAAGAAAATAATGCAATTCCTTTCCTGTCAGTAGATCAGTAACCAGAGGTATTCATGATTAGATTAAATTAAAAACATTTTTCTCCTGCAGTTAACCTGTTAAATTAATGAGGTCATGAATATATAACTGTCTTTAAATCATAAATAGAACTAACTAGTTAAAAAAGAAACATATTTCATGTCTACATCTTATGATAAGTTGATCTATAGGTATATCTCTGTGTTTCTACATGTAGTAAATATGTGCATGTATATAAAAAAGCACTTTCAGCATGGTATAGCTTACCTGTGTTTCCTGCACAAGTTTTGATTTCTGCCTTTAATAAAAGGTGACAATAAAATTGGTCTGATTCAGCTGGAATTGCAGCCTTCTCCTGAACACGGCAGTCTCTGCGGCACATTCACTCACTTGCTCATTTGAGAAGATTCACACAGGAGCTTGTGACTGCAGCTGATCAAAGAGGCAGTCATCTAAACAAAATACGTTGTGAGTTTCTGAATGCTCTGGACAGAAACATCTTACTCCGAATCAGGGATGCTTTCACCATGTAGACCACTGTAAGTAGAAAAGACATGGATACCACACAGGGTGGGAGAGGGGAGAGTCAAACAGGGAATCTACCTGGGTCTCAAAACCTCTGAATTCACACCTGACCAAGACAACTTCTCGAGCAACAAGTGTTTGGGAGGCTGGGAGTGACACTTGTCGTYCCCCAATGGCTTCACAGCACTGCACACACCGGTCTGTGGTCCCATGATAAAGAAGTGGTCAGTTTTCATCATGGCACCTACAGCTGTGATGCAGCCTGCTCGTTTCTCACCCCGTGTAGCTAGAGGGGTTGCTTGCGGGTGATATGGAAGCATTTAGGCTTATTGCAAATAGAGACAACAGGAGGAATTAGGGTACTAYGGCCAGCGCTTAGGCAGATGGCTCAGACAAAGCAGGGTGAACACAAGTGGGAGGGCAACCCCACCGAAATCTTTCCAATGCTATTGCATACAGAGAAGGGACAACTTCACACTGAATATGGGGGCAGCTGAGCCTCACACCCTCATCCCCCCCACACCGTATCTTCCTTTGGGGCTGCTGTGCCTCAGAGCCTGTTGGAGGAACTCTGGGTGGAGACACCTGGGCCAGTGCTGCACCCACCAGACCTTGCTTGGGCAAGGCCTCCTTCACTTGACACCTGTGTCCCACGTGGAATTTGCTCATCCCTCTGAGCTGGAGCCATGGAGCTAGACCCACCCCAAACAGGATTAGACATAGTGATTGCAATGCCGGCAACTGCTCTTTATGTGCCTGTCTACCAGGGAAGAAATTTGGGAGGGTGAGGGTGGGAGGCTGATGCAGATATTCCTATTCTAGTCTCTGCATGGGTTTTCCATGCAAATGTATTGAAACAACTAAATTTCAAGTGGGGCATATGTTCAACAGTTAGTAAAGCTAACTGCCTTCATTGGAGACAAATAGATCACTGCAAGCAATTTAGCAGGTAAACTTGACCAGAAACTTTGCTTTTGGTTTTCTTTTCTTTTTTTGATCAGAATACATGAGTTGACAGGGTTGATTTAATCTAATTTCCATTTGGTAAAAATGTCAAAGCTGTCAAAGTATATTGATTTGTCATTTTCTGAACAGGAAAGAATTTGCATTATTTCAAAAYCAAATTATCTTTTATTTTGAAGCGTATTTATAGAGAGAATTAAATCAATGCAGAGAAAATATGACTGAGACATCCTTATACTTTAAATTAGTAGACATCTACTGATCTTGTTGTATGAYACTGTTTCACCGTCTCTGGCCCAGAGAGAAAAATCAGTTGATAAGCATCACATACACAGTCACAGGCAAAGATGGAAATAGAATCTACATTTATTAAGTTTAGTAGGTCACCACTCAGTCCCTTGCATCCTCCTCACTCATCATACAAATAGGTCTACAYCTATGCTCAGGTCTATGTTAGATAAGCATAAACCATTTTCTAACGTAAGTAAAAAATCTCAATTAGAAATTCCCTGACTCCAGATTTCATAAATCTAATACCGAAAGGAATGTTTTTCCAAACCCAGACGTCTGTACTGGCATTGGAGTCCTGGGGTTTGCTCGAGTTCTCTGCATGGTTGCTAACTCTTATGAGGTGCAAAAATGTATCTAAAGGCATAAAATCTGAATTTTAAGACTCCTAGTATGACTYATGTAAAGTAAGTGAAAAATGATTCATAACTATGCCTTAATGTAATCTCCCCAAAAGAGAAGAAAAGCCCTATTCAGATTCCCTGAATCGCCGCCTGCATGCTTAGGCTTAGTAGCTTGGTGTTCAGTGCCTGTGGGCACAGAGATAACATTCTTTCAACCCTCCAAACATGTTACGTCAGGTTGCATCATGTCACATGTGAAGTGACTTAATGGGATGTGACACCCTGTAGCCCAGAACTGCGCCTGGTCTTGAGAGCGGAGGAGCAAGTTGAAAGGACTCTCAGCCACATCCATGGTGCCTTGAATCCCTGGCTCTGGGGACAATACCGGGCTCAAATGTGACATCGATTTTAAGCAGGTTTCCCTATTCATGTCATATTGTTCTGATGGAAATCAATGGCACTACCTCAAGCTGATGATGAATATTTGCTCCTTATGAGCTTGGCCACATCATCTTCTCGGTTGCAGAAACTGAAGAGCAGAGGGAAGCGTCACTTTACATTTGTAACGAAACACACTGGGCACAATATTTCACTACTCGCTGAAGCAGCTATACTGTAACCCAGTGCAGACAGCTAAAGGTTCAGCCTTGAAAGTAGTAGCACCTTACTTGCATTAAAACTGACATAATTACTRTTTTAGCAAGTTGCATATGATGTTTGTAAGACTCATGGTTTGACTTCAGGGATTCAAAGAAGTACATTAATTGTGTTGCTACTGTGSTATTAACTTCTACTTTTCCTAGTACGTACCAGAGTATTTTACCAATCTCTGCTGGAGAAGGGCTGAGCTAGAAGTCTGTCACAAGTGCATCAAACAACCTTTCTTGTCAGATAGCAATTACCCACATGCAAATCTGGCAACTGTTTGGCAGACTGCTAGAAGCAAGGTTCACTGTCCTCCTCTCCTCATTCCTCCTCCTTTATTTTTTTTCTTTTTTATATTTTGCTTGAAATGTTGAACTGTGTAGTGTCAGCTTTGGGGTTGTTACTTTTTTCGCTTCCCTTTTCACTCCTGACCTTTCCACACGGGAGCCAGAAAGAGAGAGATGCTGTATTCCTCCAAAAGCTGTCCTTTCACTTGGATTACCAGAATTAGAGAAGCTTCATAAAGGTGCAGATGCTGACACATCGCTACAGATTTAACAGCACCAATAAAAGACACTCTCTCACCACCAGTCACCGTGGTCGCCCCTCTCACTGAGAGAAGTAGGGATTATAAAGCTGCCATCAGCTTCCCAAATTAGAAATGCACGGCTCTCCCAGTGAAGCGAGGTTAGTGCATTTGTAGACAGTACATCTCCTGCTGCCTGAATAGGGACGCTTACCCATGTGTGCTGATTACATAAATGTAAATGGTATCTTTTCCAATCTATTTCCTCACACATGGCTGCCCAGAAACCTTCAAATTAAGGGTGCTATCCAGTTTCATAGGTGAAATACAGAAACTTATGGTAACACAATCAGCTCCAAAGAGGAAAGAAAAAGCATCCATCTGTGGATAATTGTGTTAGTTTACCACATTCTAACTAACAATAATGTATAATAATAATAATAAGAATATCTAAATAATAAAATAAAATTTWAAAAAATATTATTCTTAAAAAGAAAATAAAGATACTAGCTATTTTCTRCTTCCAGTGGATAATGTTCTGTGTAAGTACAGCCTTTTTTTTTCAAGACTCCATTCYCATGCGTCCGACAAACTGTTGAAGTTTGTGTTCAAAATTACTTACTGAAATTACTTTCAGAGATTAGGGCAACTTATCTCATGCTAAATGTGCTCATGCAAACCCCAAATGAGCTGACTGATACAAGAGAGTAATATTGTAGKACTGGCATGTAGGAAACCTGATTAATAATTAGGATTGGCATTTTACACTCTATCCKATTAAAGACAGCAAATCCTAGCTTGGGAGATGGAGACTCTGTGTGTTGCTTAGGATACAGCAAAGGAGTAAAGGAAGCAAAAGTTTGGCAGAAATTGAAACTTTCAGTTTGCTACTAAACACTATTGCATTTCTTACTAACCCTGCTCAGATATTGGACCTAGGTCCTCTGTGTGACAGCAAGTGATCCCCTCCCAGGTATCCATGTGGGTCAAATGTAACTGCTTCTAAATTTATATAGGCTAAATAATTTGCAGAAAACTTCTTCCTCACACTGTGGACTATGTAGCGTGAAAATACTTCATTGTGATTCTTTTCAGTCTTAAAGCCTAAAGCTCTCACGTAAGTGGAGGTTTCTGGGACAAGGTCTTTAGAAGGAGGTAAAGTTTCAGCAGTAAGCCAGGAGCCAGAAGTGACTGAGTTCTAGTGCTGTTGCCGCTGCCTTTCCAGCCATGCTCAATCCACAACTGCATTTTCAAAAGAAACCATTGATTTATGTTGCTGCTGTGTTCTCATGTTCAGCTTGAAGCCCTGCATATATTTGTTCAGTCAAGCACTCAAAATTTGTGGCCCCTGCTGAACATTTTGTCTCCAGCCTCCTTACAGCTCRGGTTTCTCCACCTTTTAAACCAGAATGACGCTTAGGCATCTGACTTAAAGTTTGCAAGAATTATTTCACTAGAATTAGTAGAGTGCTTTGAAGTTCAGGCTTGTGTCTGCAGTCACTCGTTTTGATTGTTTTGTTCTGTTATCCTGCCTTAAAATTCATTTTCCCRGTGAAGTAAATCTCTTCATCAGGCCTCCTCACAGTTTAAAAAAATACACATGGACAGAAGGTGGGAAAGGCTCCCAAGGCCCATATGTTATACAGCATGTTTCTTGCATAAATATGTCATGGGTATTTTAGTAACCTGCTGCCTTCTGGCATGAGATGTATTCAGCTTCCCATTGTTTGCACAGTCAGAGCAGGGGAGGGGGAGGATGAAAATCCACAGAGGGAAGCCTCACATTCTTCTGTCTTGTCAGGTCGTGTTCAATTTGGGGGGAAAAACAGTCATTCTCCGATTTGCAGATGTGCTTAGTAGTACGAACCACGGTCTTATAGCAAGTCATATACCAGTATATCACTTGCTGCAAAGCTTAGAAACAAAGCAGAACAAAAGCTAGTATTGTGGCAGTTCAAATAGGAGAATCTACTCATGCTCCTCTCGGTCTTTACTACGTACTCTATTTGTATGCTAAAGCAGAGACCGAATTTAAATTCACAGCTTTTCTTTTTCTTTAAAATGGGCTTTCTGAAACATGAACATCTGAGGAGATCAGCATTATTTACAGCTTTGATTTATAATGGCTAACCATCATCTCATCAAGGAATGTGAATTTGTTGTCTGTTTGGTTACCTCCAACACTTGTAAGTCCTTATTTATCAGCAGAAACCACACACTTTTAATTTAGTGTGTTAATTTATAGATCTTGCTCAAATCTTATTTAACAGACTAATTTATAAACATTAGACAAAATGATCCAAAYGATAAGTGTTAACTTTGCCATCAGATTTATGCATTCCAACTAAGAACGTGGCTGTATTTCTTTGGTTGGTTTACAAATGATAACATTAATTAGTTCTCTAGCTGTCTGATTAGAAAATATCTTCTATTCTGGCCATTAAGTTCTGATTTATCTTTTTGACGTATAACTATGTCTCATAATTTGTTTCCACAGAGTTCTGATTTATTAATGCGATGTGCTAAATTTTAAAACATAAATTTCAAAAGCCCTGAAATAGATGTAAAAAAAAAATCTGACTGAAAAATAATCCTTGGGAGCATGAAGTAGACTTTTTTCACAATTTTGCTTGAAGCTTAGGGAAGCTATTGAGGGAGTTTGCCAGGAAAGTTTTTGTCTTTTATTCTTTGTGCATAAAAAGACTCTGGATTTTAAAGCATTGGCAACTGCTAGAGACAGGCATGTAATTCCAGTGTTACAAGCACTGATATTCCAGTATTTGATCTAACTGAAAGGAGACAATTAGAGGCTACTGGGTTGAAAGTAGGAAACTGGGACAARGTTTGATTTCAATATACCAGCACCTCCAGTGTTTTCCTTCTTTGGGAGAATAACCAAAGTATTTTTTGACTTAGCAGAAGTTGTATATTCTTTCCCCAGACACCTGCTGCAGGATTTATGTTTATCAGTACCATGCTTTCACCTACTGAGTGTTGAGTTACTGCCTTCTGGCAAAGCCACTTGGTGCCTTAGGGGTCCTGGGCGGGGCTGGAGACCACCAGGCGGGGAGTAGCCTAGCAGAGTAAGGCCCCATGTGCTCAGCAAGAGAGATTTTGTGGTTCTCATAAATACTACACAAAATTTAGCTGTTCATTTTTTTTTTTTTTTTTTTCCAAGATTCTTCTTCCTTTTTTCAGCTGCTGGACCTTTTGAGTAGTTTCCCACCAAGCATTATGTTCTAGAAAGGCTTCTTATTCTTTTGAAATAAGCCTACAGATAGCCATTGGCAGAAAAAAAAGAGAAGGGCTGTTTCTCTATGTATTCTGCTAGGGCCAAAACCTGGTTCCATTGAAATAAACAGATTTTGCCATTGATTTTACTGTGCTTGAACTCTGGATTTTAAAGAAGCAGGAGCAACAAATACAAGGTAATGGCTGCAGTCATTCTTGAAAATCTGTACAACACCAGTGACTAAAGAAATCAAGAAGAAAGATTTTGGTTTGTTTTGGCTAACTTTACAGACACACCGTAGAAAAAACGCTGCTTTGCCTATCCAGGTACTTATATGGAATACATTATATAACTACTAAATAAGCCTTGCCTCCCTGTGATACTATTTCAATGGCACCAAGACTCAAATGACACTGAAAGGCTGTTTGTACAATATGTTGTTAAGATCAGTAAAAAGGACTTGCAAAATAACATTGCAAAGAATCTAATCACTCTCAAATGTACACCCCCGCGTAAAGCCTCAGCATCTAAATATAATGATGCATTTCATGGTTTATTTCATTCAAATAATTACCAGATGAATTTTTGTACTATAACATTACAATTCTGAAAGCAAACTTTTCCCTGGAATCAATGCAGGATTCATGTCTCTCCATTCGTGTTTTTATAAAACCCTTCAGCTTGATTAGAGGATTTTGGGAGCCACTAAAACCACAGAGAGTTTGGGAAGCATCTCTTATTGCAAATGAGATTTCTTATTACAAAATGCTGTTTCCATTCACGTGCAACCTGGACAAAGTTCAGAAACTAACCCTCAAACATTTCAGTCTGAAGAGTTTGGGAGGAATTTTACTTAAAGCAGCCCAGCCATTTTTTTAATTGAACCTACAGAAAAATGTTGTTCTGCATTTTATAATTCTGCATTTAAAAATTCTTCCTAAAATTTTGACTTTTGAGAAGATCTAGAGTTCCTATGCTTTTGGTTTTCACAGTTGGCAGAGGATGGATGATGCTGTTTTGTGCATCTGGTGTGTTCCTAGATAGAAAATTCTTATGTAAATATTAAAATAGAGATAAACAGATAAAAATATAACTCCTCGTTGTCCTGGTTTCAGCTGGGATAGAGTTAATTTTCTTCCTAGTAGCTGGTATAGTGCTGTGGTTTGGATTTAGTATGAGAAGAATGTTGATAACACACTAGTGTTTTAGTTGTTGCTAAGCAGTGCTTACACTAGTCAAGGGCTTTCAGCTTCCCATGCCCTGCCAGGTGCACAAGAAGTTGGGAGGGGACAGAGCCGGGGCAGCTGACCCCCACTGACCAAAGGGATATTCCATACTATATGACGTCATGCTCAGCATATAAAGCTGGGGGAAGAAGAAGGAAGGGGGGGACGTTCGGAGTGATGGCACTTGTCTTCCTAAGTAACCGTTACGCGTGATGGAGCCCTGCTTTCCTGGAGATGGCTGAACACCTGCCTGCCCATGGGAAGTAGCGAATGAATTCCTTGTTTTGCTTTGCTTGTGTGCGTGGCTTTTGCTTTACCTGTTAAACTGTCTTTATCTCAACCCATGAGTTTTCTCACTTTTAMCCTTCTGATTCTCTCCCCCATCCCACTGAGGGGGGAGTGAGCGAGCGGTTGTGTGGGGCTTAGTTGCTGGCTGGGGTTAAACCACGACACCCATACACGACTAACAGAGTCTTGTTTGGCTTTGCTACTCCATATAATGGGAAGCTAGCACTGAGTCAAGTAGTAGGACAAATTAGTAAGGTCCCAGTTCCATGCTTAAATAATAATGCAGTCTCTTATGTTTGATCTAGCACATTTAGAAATAATGTGAGGTTTCTGTGGGTATCTCTATGCTGCTAAATAAAAGAAGAAAGAAGGTAAAGGCTGAGTACTCCACCCCACTCCTCCAAACTGACCAGCCAAACAAGGATATAAAATTTGATAGATTGTTCACTCCAAGAACTGATCCAGAAAGATAGTACTGAGCAGATGATTACACTGTTTGGTCTTGTTCACCTGAAAAAGTCTTCTAACATCTCTTCAGGCTTTGTGTCCTTAAACATACCTATATATCCTTTTGTCATGCCCTACAGCATGCAATATATATCCTCCATTTCACGCTATAAAAACAACTCTCTGATGAAATACAACAGAGCCCAATTCCTTGCAAATCTTTGGGCTGCAAAAAAACCCACACAAAATAATAATTTTGGTTTAGGACCACAGGATTCTCAGAGGAGACCTGGGGCGTCATGCTACGTCAAAGACCCAAACTATCTGCTCTAGTGGGATCTGGTCTTAAACATTGTGGCCACAAGCCAGACCATGCTACTTGGGCCTTGGGAGCCAGAAATCAGTCCCTGGTCCTCTTTTACTTAGCAGTGTAGGCATAGTCAAGATGGGTTGTGCAGTACTGGACACCTCCTTAGGATCCAGTAGCTGAATCCTCATCTTCAGTGAATAGGCACRTATCTCACACACTTCTCTTGTTGTCAGAGTACCCTTGTACCACAGGCAGCGTGTGAGTACTCTCCTTCCACTTCACACCCAAGGTGAGGAAGGTGCCGTGACTGTAATGACTTGCAATGTATACCCTGGGGAAGGGCTGACAGTCCTCAGAGCCAGGATCTTCTCTTTTTGATGCTTATAGGCAATGTTATCACCCTATGATGCCTGGGCAAGATGTACAAAAAGACAACCACACAAAGGCAAGAATGGCAGAAGAAGGACAGCAGGGAGAGGAAGAAGATCTGCTACCAATCAAATGATGCTGTTGGATTCCAGCCTATGACTGATCAGAAATTGGAGTAAGGAGACCAGTAAAGGACTGCTGCTTGGAGAGGATGCAGTAGGAAAAGAAAGAGGAGCAAATTGGTTCTGGAATTGGGATAGCTGGTAGTTATTTCAATTAAGCCAGTCATGTAGGTCCTTTATAGTCATTGTCAAGAAATAAGACACTAGCAAAGCACAATTATTCTTAACCTAAAATAGGCATCTAAAATAGGTCAAATGTGACCCTACACTTGATTACAGAAGGCACTTAGAACACCAGGTCAGACATAGACATTTGTGTTGCAGAATCTGAAGTTAGGTGAGATGAATCCCACCTGTATGGAGATGGTTCGGGACTCAGTTCCGGGAAAGATCAACCACGACAGGTTAGAAGGGGTAGGTTGGGAAAGGAGAAAACTTAGGGAGAATGAGGAGAGTCTCTGTCCCCTGGAATACATCCCCCTGTCGAGACAGGACCAAAAGTTCAGGGTTCCAAGTCTCACCCTTCCTTTGCTGTCCAATAAATGCCTATGAAAAGCACTGGCAAAGCTGTCGTGGGCTCACACCAATACTGCTGCTGACAGCGGTAACTACTCCATTAGCTTAAGTGACACATTCAGCTGTTTTAATGATTCCCAATCTGCTGCTGACCTGTGCAAATATCCATATGAATCCACAAGATGAAAATAGTTTTGAAAAACAAAACACCAAGTAAATTGCACACATGCACAGAAATACATTAAAGAACATTATTCATCCCCACAAGCTTAATAACATTCTTTTAATGTTGTTTGTGTGCACAGTAATAGTTTAAATTTCTCTGGCTCTTGAGCATGGAATTGTAAGTATCCAAAATAAGATGGGGATTTCAATGAATATCTATCACATCAAAAACTATATAATGAGATTCAAATCCAAAAACTGATCAGAGCTGCAAAATTCATTATTAGCAACTTTGTAATGCTGCTGCAGAACATTATAAACTGGGTTCTTCTTCCTGACCCCTCATCTCTGCCCCTGTGTCCAGGTTGTTTTATCAAGAATCATGTACTGTACTCCAATCCTTCAATATTGTCCATGTACTCATTAAGGTAACTGTCTTTGCCTGCAAAACCTACTAAATTTTATTTGTCCTCAGCCTCGTTTAGACAATCTCAACTCCTTAGTGCCAAAATTGTCTCAAAGTCCAATGTATATAAGCACAGCGGCTGACTGTCATCCTTCTCCAATGCTAATGGAGCTTTTAATTCCTTTGTTAACCCTTTGAAAGTGCCAAGTAAAGATTTACAATCTCCCTGTCACTGCAGGGCCTCTGAAAAGGAAACCATCCAGATGGCAAAACGCAGTTCTGCAGTAACCCTCTCCCACAACTGCCAAATGCAGGAATGTGCTAAAGGCACTGAATGCTCAGCACAAGAAATTTCACAACTCATTAGCAATGCCACATCAAAACAATAAAGAACAAAACCCAAACTGAAACCCAGCAGGCTGCAATCCCAGGGGTTAGCTGGCAGCAGCCTAGATGAGAATTTGATGTAATGATTTGCACAGATAATGTTTCTTGACCACAGTTTTGCACTACAAAAATGTTACAAGCCTAAATCTACAAAAAAGTTGCAAAAAATTATTGACTCATTCACCTTTTGAGGACRCAGCTGCTGAAGGGTTTAGAACTCCCTGGGTATCTTTCAAGAATTAGAAGCCAAATTATTAGATTTTTTATTCCCAAGGAGAGGGTACAGCTGCTTTTGCCACCCTAATTTTTACATTACTCTTTCCTGAAAGAATGCTGGGGGAGTGTGAAACTGATTTTAAACTCCTTTTGGCAAAAAGAAGCAGCAACTGAGCTCTGGGAAATCTGAAATTCTTTACCCTATAACTCCTCACTGCAGGCTGACCTTTTCTGTATTCAGCACTGAGGACATATTGCTATCTACTGGTTGCCCACAACAAACTTGTTTTTTCCAGCTCTCCAGATTTTCTGAAGGGAGAGGAATGAGTACATTTTAAAACAAGCCAAATTATTTACTGCCGGATTATTTACTTTAACTACTTGTGCTTCTTATCCRTGAGCACACGTCAGTTTTCTGAACTCATTTGTTGTTGAAGGTGATTCAGCAAATGCATTCTGCAAATGTTATTTTAGCAAGTGGGAAGCTCTTCAACTGCTCAGTACAACTATTGCTTGAATAATGCATCCATTTATAATTTGWTTTTCCCACTAAAGGGTTAGTGGCCCACTCACAAGTCACTGTCCCTGACGTTTGAGTGATTACAGGGTTGACAGCTGGCCAGTTTCCAGCTACCCTTGACTCATCTGAGCCACTGCATGCATACAGCTGATTAGCTCAGGGCCGCTTACCTGCATGTCTCCTGGTACCCCTTTATTTATTATTTATTTGATTTGTGAGGTAGCAGCCTTAACTGGCTAACCAACGACACTTTTTTTGAGCACAAGGTGAAGTCACCGGTGGCACTGAAATGTTTCTCTGACAGATTTTAAAACAACATATTGGAGTTTGTATTCACACGTTGCTTCCCCTGCTTTCTTGGAGGATTACCTGGGGAAAGCAGAGCGCTCCAGTGGGTGCTTCAGAGTGAGACAACGGGAGGTTTGCGGCATTATGGGAATTTGTATGGCACTTCACTAGCATGAGCTGAGGATACTGTCACTGTCTTCTCCTTCTCCTGCCCCCCACCTTCCTCCAGCTCTTTCTCTCCTCCTCTCCCCCTTTGCTGCCTCCCTCCATCCCCGACTCCCCCTCTTGCATTCCTGATCCACCCCCAGGATCCCGCCCATCCTTTCCCATCAGGCCCTGCACCTGCTCTTGCCTCTCCTGTCRTGTATAACTGACATCCTATACACTCATGGGAACAATAAATGGGCACCCTGTGGGCCCCATCTCCTGCCTTCTGAGGACTGGCTCTACTATTTTGCATCAAAAGAAAAAAATCTTCTCCAGTCCTGTTTACTGACGGGAGTTTAGTGGCATAGAGATACCATGAGCATAAGACAGCTACTGTCTCATTCTGGAAAAGGTGGACCCAGGTTCCTGGGCATTTGACTATGTGATTCCAGTCATTACAGGTTTTATGATAAACTTAATTATATAGGCCAATTTGTAACAAAATTCTTTTTAGGAGCATCTGATATGAATTGATCTCCATGATGGAAAAAGGAGTAATTCCTATATTGCACTGTGAAAATCAGCTTCTCACAACTTCCTTCAAAGTCCTCTTACTATGTGAAAGCTGGCATTTGCTGTCTGCAGTTTCKCAGGTTCCTTGGGGAACTCCTAAATTACCCTAATATTTTGGCAGGCAAGACAAGGACATCCTTAAGGTAGGGTTTTAATTAGGTCACATAACAGGACCCATAGCAGATCATACAACAGGAAGGCTGCACCTTTTTATGTAGAGGTATGTGATCATAACATTACAGTCAAGACTGTCATTTCCATTATAAATCTTATTTATGTTTGGAGTTGCTATCTTGGTTGCAAATATTTTCTTCAGACTAAAATCTGACTGACAAACCCGTAACTTGGAAGCAAATATTTACATTGTATAGAAAAAACCTGCAGTTTGGTGCTTTGGTGTTTCATGCATTGCATTCAGACACAAAATAAAATCAGCCTCCATTTAAAAAACAAACAAAACCACACCACAGCGAAACAGTGATCTAAAATGATGTCTCTCTGGGGAAGCAAAGAAAGATATTAATAAAGGCTAACATTAGCCTTGGGTAGGAAGTCTGCTGTATTCCCTTTATGGCCTAATGTAATAAAGGCTCCTCCACAGGGTGATCTGGAGCAAGAGACTAACTTTAGATGCTTTGAATCTARCCCCCACCAGGAATCTGCCTCTCTGCTGCCTGTAGGCATGTGCTTGCAGGCTGCAGAGGGTCTTTCTGAATATGCCTCTTAATGTTCTAAAAGTGCACTAATAAAAGAGAACATGCAGGGTTGGAAGAATTAAGCCATTGCAGCGGTTACAAGGGTTTTAGGAACCAACAACAACAAAAATATCGCCCCTTTTTTTGCCTCTGGTTTGGGTGTGAGCTGAGCACCTGTCTCACACAACACTTGCCACACTCTTACCCCCCCATACCATCAGAGTGTGAGGACTTGCCAGGATATTGATCCTCAAACATCCATTTTCATTAACAAGCTGAGCCTTTGGAGGAGAGGGAATATATCCCAGATTTAATCATGTCTACCAGCTTGTCTGCCTATAAAATCTGAAATGACAATAAGGTGACTCACTGCTTAAGGGAAGAGCAAGATCCCAGAGGACCAGAGCTTATCATGACTGCACACACTGATGTCCTTTTGAGGAAATGCCCTGAAAGCTCTTTATAAGCTTTCTTATGGAGTGTAACTAGTATTAATTCACAGGAATGTTTTGTTCAAGAGAAGTATCTATTCAAGGAACTCAGTACTTCAGAGGCGGGAGCAGACTAAGCTTCCTTCAAAGCACTCCGCTGGGCTGTAGAAGGTAACAGCAGGACTTGTGACACGTGCATGTTCAATTCCAGTCTCATAATTGTAGGAAAGGACTTACTTTTAATTCTTTGAAGCTAAAGCAGAACAGAACCCAACCCATGTTTTTTCCAGCTTCAAGGTACTTAAGAGCTTCCTCTTTTTCATGCACTGTTTTTGTTTCTGAATCCATCAATTCTCCCTTAGTCCTAAGCCACTGATGCTTTATACTTTGAATGTAAATTAAGGGACACTCATCAAATTATTTTGACTGGTTGATCAAAATTTCATTTCTCTGAGTCCTGAAGTCTTTCCCTCACATTAAATTTCATATAAAAATGATTCTCATATCCTTCATTTTCAGATATGGTTACACAGACAGTTTTAGGGTAATACAGATGGTAAACAAATGCAACAAATAACTAGATCTTAAACCATTTCATGAAATTACTGTTCCGCTAAACAAGGCAGAACACAAGTCTTCCACAGCACCAACAAGTAAAGCTGAAAGATGTAATCAAACATTGTGGACTATAATTGAGGATTTGGGCAAAACAGGATTAACACATATTTGTCTGGTGAGCTGTAGAGTAAATTACAGCTGCTCTAAGGGAACTACTCCAAATTGGTGACTGGGGAAATCTCTAGTCTCGTGAAGAACTATAGGATTTCAGGATACCTTAGCTACATTGAAAGTGTGAAATGCTGAGTATAAGCAGAATTAATGTGATTTTTTTTTTCTCTGTAGCTTTAGCATATCTCCAGTGAGAGGGTGCTGATAGTACTAGGTCATGCAGAAGAAGAGCTGTCCTGGATCAGACCCGAGGTCACTCCCAGCACTATTTCCAACAATGTACATACACATTTCTAGGAAAGAGTAAAAGCATATTTTGATACTTCCCCTGTGTACTCTCCCAGTTTCCAACAGTTTGCAACTCAGAGGTGTTATTTTAAGTCAGATGTGGATTCTAAGTGCTCAGTAAGGCTAGAGGAGTTGTCTAGACTCCTTGACTTAGTTTAAACATTTGGGTTTTTTTGGTAGCAAGGCCACAGGTATGGTTACAAATTGTACAGAGATCTACATGTGTGAGAAAAAACCTAGTTGCTCAACTTAGATCTCTGTATTGTCTTACAGAGGCATTGACATCCCTTCATTGACCACACAACAAACTGATGCCCCAAACTAACTTTGGCACCTATTGTTAAATGTGTAAAAATAGGTAAAGCGTATAGTGTGAGTACGCATTTTGTGTGAAAATAAAACTAGGTTTTTAATTTATTTGCCTTTGGGGTTGRGTGGGAATGGAGAATATTTGGAAGATAAAGGAAGATACCAAAAATAATTTCTCAGAGTTATCACGTGCTAACAGGTGAAGTGCTCTTCACAATCTGTGCAAAGGCCTAAAGAGCAGCTCACCCAACCCAAGCTTAATTAGCAGCAACGTCCAGCCCTGGCTGGACTCCCAGCATTTGGGCTCAGCAGTTCAGCTCTGCCTGGATGTTGGTTACCACCATGAAATTTCTGGCCTGGCACCGTAGCCACAAGCCAAATTCTTTGCTGGAATCAATATTTCAGCACAAACTTCTCCTAATGGTTTCTTTGGAGGTGAGGGGGGGAAGAGATTAGCTTTGTTTTTTGTAAAGACTGAGTACATTTGAATAGTTGACATTATTGCCTGGAGTTATTGGTTTTATAAGACACTGTGAACAGACCTTATTAATTTTTATACTTTACCTTTTATATTTTATGAAGTGTGAATTTAGAGCTGTATTTGTAGGAACATTGAGTTTGCAAACATACTTTGCAAATATACTTAAGCTCTAATAATTACAGAACTTGATCCTTCTCAATTTGTTTTTTTCAGTAAAATCCAGTGAATCCCTAAATATAAATTTATAAGCACTCCTTAATTTTATTTTTCAAGCAAAAAAAAAAAAGAATGTATACATTTCTACTGTACCAAAAAAAGAAAGGAGCATGCACCACACACATCTAAATGTAATCTTGTTGAAGTGAAATCAATTCCACAAACCACTTTTAGATCTTTCCTTTAGTTTGTGGATTTAAATTGCTTCTAAAATCTCATTAACCAAACCTTTGTATGGAAAGATTTTAACTCTGCTATGACAAAAGGAGRCTGTTCCCGACCCATATACACCCTTCACATTCATTTTCACACCTCATGCTGCAGAGATAAAAATACTCTATTTTTGGCAGACATCATCTGAACATTGTGATGACCTTAAACCTTGGGACAGCTTTAAAAATCAGAACATGGAGTCACAATTTTACATTAAATAAAGTATATAAATCATGACATTATGGATGCGAATTATTTATTTAGAATGACTGGTAAATTTTCAGGCATTCCCATATGTGGATTAAGTCTACTTGTGTGTTTCTTATCTTGAAGATTTCTCATGTGGCTTCTTTCCTACACAYTTCAAAGTCGATTTCTGACTTTTAAACTAGTTTAATGTATTAAAATTATGTGAAAATATACATAAACCTTGCACTTGTAAAATGATTATGTCCTCATTCTAATTGCAGAAGACAGAGGCCTCAAAATCCAATAYGCATTTAACCTCTGTATATATATCCAGTAATATAAATTTATAAACTATTGCAGAAACTCTCTGCAGAAGGACAATTATTTTCTGCCTTTTTTTTTTTTTTTTAAGAATTATTTGCCATGTGGAAGTGGCAACGTTAAAATATAAGTAATTTGGAAGATTCCTATCAGATTCAAACCAAACCTCTGCCTTTGTTATTAATTTCTTTTTTCAGTTCTGTTGGATTTGTCTGTCTGCACAGACAGTCACAATGTCTTTCCTGATAGTTCATTGCCTTAGGTATTTATTCCTGTATTGATATGATTTAAAATTGCTGAAGGACAACCAGTTGCCTTATGCATAGATGGAGCAAATCTACAAACCTTAAATCTGACAGATTATCATCATGTCTTTTTCAAAATCTTGCATGATTTACACTTGCAGCTGTACATCAACAAGAAAAAATGTGGTGACTAGTTGACTTTAGAGTAGTAGTACCGGATTATAAGAAGTGTGTTATTTCTAATAACTTTTTTTCCCTAAAAGGTAAGAGATGGGGATATTTGTACTGTTATAAAGAGAACATGACCCTGAACCTTCCTCTACAGGTATTGAAAGTTCTTTGCTTATAATGATAATTTACCCTTGTTTCATATAATTAAATTGTTTTAAATAATTTAGACTATGAGGAGATGTATTTGGGGTGAGATATCAAGAACTAAAGCAAAGGCAGAAGAGTTCTGTCCATGATCTATGTACGAGTAGCATAAGTCAGAACTGAAATTATTATTTCCTGAATAATTTCACAAAGTATTTTTAGTCTTTAAAATATTGCTTTGATAAATCAATGCAGCTCACTATAGGTGTGCGCTAAGAAATATGTTCCATTCATCTGCGCTTTCATCTTTTCTATCCAGGGTTCACAGACTCCTGTACATTTCACATACAAGGTCCACATAGCATTTGGACATACATTAACTCAATCTTTCCTGCCATCACCTCTTGTGTTAGTGCTGGGCTCCATCTTCCCATTCTCCTCTGGGAGCTGCTAACCTGAGCTCTCTTCTGACATTCCTGTTACACAGGGTCAATGCCGGACCTAGGCTGTCAAGTTCTGCCTTGTCCTTCCTTGAATATTCCCTTCCAGAATGGAGCCGTGGACATCGGGTTATCTTAAGGACTCTGGGCCTAGCCCTTACTACAGGATTTTTAATCCTACTGCAAAGTCAGGTCCTACCTCTGACCTAAAACAGTCAAATGTAAATCTGTCTTAGACATTATTCTTGATGAACTAGCAACAAGACATGATGAGTCCCCTAATACCACATTAAAAAAATGGTGGCTTCACATAGCAAAAACAGAGGTAATGGATTATGTTTCAAAACAGCATGATTCTGTACATGAGAATTTTAGAACTGGAGGAAGTTTTAAAAGTTGTCAGAGTGATTTTTGGCATGGGGACCAGGGGTTACAAAACTCACTGAGTCAAAATCCTCTAATGCTGAAAATCCCTAGGCTTTCAAAGAGGTACAACCTCTCTGAAAATAATTAATTCAGAATATTATAGTAATAATAATTAAGACTAATTCAGAATAGTATAGCAAAAAATCACACTTCTGGAAAAGAAGGATTCAATGAAGGCAGGAGCAAGAGGACAGTGGGGGCTTGCGAGGGATGTTCTCTCTGTCTCCTGCACCTGCCCAGGAAACAGATCCTGAACATGTGCCCTCATGAAGCCGCGTGGCTCTGGTGCCAGAAGTGGTGAGAGGCAAGTCACTGGGAAATATGTAGGATCGGTAAAATGACAACCAGGCCTAACACAGTTCTCTGGGAATCCTGCAGGTTATTGTAGGGACTCCAGAGCCTAATCTGAGCATGGGGAGGGGTGTCTCAGCCCAAGAAGAAAGAGCTGTAACATAACTCTACAAGTAGCAGAAATTAGATGAAATGTGAAAAATTATAATATAGGTGGGGAAAAAAATTGTCAGAAACAGCCAAAATAGTTTCCCTAGGTACTAGCTGAAAACCTAAATGTTTAGAATGTAGTGAGATAAAATATATACATTGAAATATACATTGGTTTTCCACAGTCTCTCRCAGATTCCTTCTGCTGGGAACTTCTATCGGTCTGGTCCTTCCCTCTGTTCCTCTTCTTCTATCCTTAACCACACTGCACACCCTCGCTTGCCATTTGAATGCCCTCCAGTGAACACTAAGCAGCACCACCAGCACCTGTCACATTTTGTTTCTTTTACCTTCTTTTCCAGAAGAGGAAGATCTTTTGTAATTTAAGCCTTTTCCATCTAAACCTAATGATTTGTAACATTCTTATTTTTTCCTAGGTTTGAAAATATAAAATAGGAAGGATGTTATTTTTTCTCATTTTACATAAACACATGCATATTTATTAGGACAAAAGTGAAAAAAAGGACAAATAAATGAGAAACTATAAGAAGAAGAAGGAAAAATTGTTATATTACACTGACATATGCTTTTTGCAGCCATACTATTAGCAATTCCCGTAATAAGGATCTCTGCCTATACAGGGGCCTTACTCTGGCAGATGTAAAAGCATGAAAACCCTCAGAGATCAGAAGCAGGGTTTGCAGGGTGATGTCCCAAATGAAGAACTAGTTTCAGATTTGTGAAATGGGGATTTTCTTACTTTAGGACTTTCAGATCTCTATAGCCATTTGAGTTAAGTCATATTGATGGTCCCACATTTTCTTTCCACTGCCTAAGTGAGATTTTCTTCTGATATACCATTCAGAGAAGCCCATTTTAACTGTGCGTATASAATCTCTCTTGCATTTGAAAAATGTGCTAATGTGCACAGGATGTATTATTCATATCACGGCTGCTGTAATTTACATACCTCGGGAAAAACTATTCACAATCTGGGTTTTCATTTGTTGCACAGACAATACTGGTAATGCTCACTAGAGTTGTGTGACTGTCTTAAAGTACAGTTGTTGGTCACCTTGGAAATCTAGTGTAACTAAATAGTCTTAGCACACAATTCACATTCCTTTATACATTAGTATAATATTCCTTATACTTAGGGGCAATATTTCCTGAGCACTTTGTCAAATGGTTTGTTAATGGTATTCACTTATTCAGAAAGAGCAAAAGGGTATACTTTTAAGAGAGGGCACTGAAGCAGGTACTGTAGGACTCCATACGTATTTTCCTAAGGGATCAAAGTTTCATAATTTGCAAGCAAAAGAATATTGGTCTTGCATCTTCCTAATAATGACTTCTGCAAACTAAATCTGAAATTTGAAATTCAAGATGAGTTTTTCTGGCTTTGAATATGAAAAATTGTGCCACAAGAACTTAATAAAGTTTTCTGCAAGAACTACAAGACAATACAGCTCTGTAGCTATAATGTAGTTTCATTAGAAATGAAAAATTACAAGACTAAATTTTTATCTTTTACAGTAAGTAAAAGCCAAACAGATTCAAACCCAGTGAATGAAAAATTGCTAACACAAATTGACAAGGAAACCAAGAGAAAATACTCTCAGGACAGAAATCTTATTCCATCTCTTCTATAATCACATAAATAAATTCCAAAGGAGAAAGAGACCCACCCTCAAAAACTGGCATAGCTCTTCCTCCTCCCTCTCTTTTAATTAGTGGAGAGAGCGAAACTGCCCTTGGGCTCAAAGATCTATGCAAGAAGATACTGGGACTCATGAGAAGAGTTTACTATAATATATTCCTGACCAGAAAAGTTACTATGCCRTCAGAGATCTTGTTGCTGTTTCTCTGTTTTCAGTTCTGAGGTAGCTCTAAAATACTTAAATAGACAAGGACTTGCATAGCCTTTATCTCTGTAGGCTTAGCTCAAAGCACAGGATGGGCTCCTTGCATTCCTCTGTTGCATCCCACAAGACACCTCCAGGTCAGCCCATTTCCCTGGAAGTTTGTAGCAACTCTCCTACTCTCTCAGAGATGTGGATTCACTRCTGCTGCCCACATTGTAGGGCCCTGCCTCTCCTTATCCGCAGCCGCCTGCTTCACCTCTCAGGAGGGGTGTTGTGCCTCTTTCTGTCCTTTACGTGGCACTGACAGAGCCACTCATTTTCCCTCAAGGCACGTTTGTTAAGTAGGGATCTATGACTGCTCCTACTGCATATCAACAGCTCTGTGGCTTCTACTTTTGTTCTCTGTTCGTGACAGGCTTCCTCAACCTTCTCTTCCATGCCCCTCTTTCCACATTTCACTTCCCTGCACCTGTCTTTAATGTGCATCAGCCTACTTCTGTCTGATATTCTGGAGTCTGGTTTTGAACTCTACATTTAGTTATTTTTTCTGAAGAAGAAGTATGAAACAGTGAAGTTTTGAACTCAATCCCTTTGTGAATTCAAATCAAAACCAAAAATCTGGCCCACAAGCTGCATATCTGCCACCCAAGCAGATGCTTGCTGAACACTTCTTTGTTGCCTTTGTTACCCTATAGGACCTCAGAAACAATCTGGTCACTATCAATCAAATGCACTTTAAATGCAGATTTTGTTGTTTTGCTTCAGAAACCCAACTAGTATCTTTAATACCATTCAAGGCTTATCTCTGTGGCCTGTATCCCCCGTTGTATTTGTTCAGAGGTCGATGTAATCTRAGTGCTCTGTTTCCTGATACTATTCTGGGTTCAATAGATTCTTTCTTGCCAGGACCTGTAAGTGTGAATCCAGATGTTCCCTGCTTAGAAGCTAATGCTTTATAGCATGAATTGTTTCAGCCAGTAATACTTAAAAAAGTCAAGAGTAACACATTCTCCTGCAAAGACCTTTAAACAAGAGCTCATCTAAGTCAGAAAGGCTTCACCTAAACCATCTGGCCCTTGCTCACTTGCACAGTTTTCCTTATACATGCAGTTTTTACGGTATCATTTATGTCATTTAAGGGTTTGCAAAGATTGGGTGTGGAGTGCTGTCACTTAGTAAAAGTTGACAACGAAGATAATGGATACAGACTCTTCTTGCAGCCTCCTGCAGTTGCACAGCTTTGCAGGGAAGGAGCCCTTAGTCAGAAAGCAGGTGCTTTTCGTTTACCAGTTAGCCAATTCCAGATTCTTCTTCAGTGTAGGAGATGAGCAAGCCACTAAGCAAAACTAGCTGCAAATTTAATTCTATGCATACTAACAAATATTGATATTAAGGCCTTATATCTAGTGCTTGCTGGACTTGTAGTCTGACAGAATGTGTAGAACTGTCTCTCATGGTCTGTTAATCCGGCATAAAGAATGATGGATATTTGTGAGTCCTTTTCAGTTCCCACTCCATTTAGTGGAAAAACGATCACAGATTAAATGGTAGAAAATATAGGCCTCACATGTTATAGAATCATAGAATCATTAAGGTTGSAAAAGACCTTTAAGATCATCGAGTCCAACCATCAAGCCAGCACCCATGCCCACCAAACCATGTCCTGAAGTACCACATCCACATGTTTTTTGAATGTCTCCAGTGTTGGTGGCTCCACCAACTTCCCTGGGCAGCCTGTTCCAATGTACCAGCTTGACTACCCTTTCGGTGAAGAAATTTTTCCTAATGTCCAATCTAAACCTCCCCTGGCACAACTTGAGGCCATTTCTTCTCGTCCTTTCGCTTGTTACTTGGGAAAAGAGACCAACACCCACCTCGCTACAACCTGCTTTCAGGTAGTTGTAGAGAGCAATAAGGTCTCCCCTCAGCCTCCTCTTCTCCAGGCTAAACAACCCCAGCTCCCTCAGCCGATCCTCATAAGACCTGTGCTCCAGACCCTTCACCAGCTTCGTCGCCCTTCTYTGGACACRCTCCAGCACCTCAATGTCCTTTGTGTAGTGAGGGGCCCAAAACTGAACACAGTATTCGAGGTGCGGCCTCACCAGTGCYGAGTACAGGGGCACGATCACCTCCCTACTCCTGCTGGCCACACTGTTCCTGATACAGGCCAGGATGCCRTTGGCCTTCTTGGCCACCTGGGCACACTGCTGGCTCATGTTCAGCYGACTGTCGACCAGCACCCCCAGGTCCTTTTCCGCCGGGCAGCTTTCCAGCCACTCTTCCCCAAGCCTGTAGCGTTGCCTGGGGTTGTTGTGACCCAAGTGCAGGASCCGGCACTTGGCCTTGTTGAACCTCATGCAGTTGGCCTCGGCCCATCGATCCAGCCTGTCCAGATCCCTCTGCAGAGCCTTCCTACCCTCAGGCAGATCAACACTGCCGCCCAACTTTGTGTCATCTGCAAACTTACTGAGGGTGCACTCGATCCCCTCGTCCAGGGGGGGAGATGATAAAGATGTTAAACAAGACGGGCCCCAAAACTGAGCCCTGGGGAACACCGCTCGTGACCGGCCGCCAACCGGATTTAACTCCCTTCACCACAACTCTCTGGGCTCGGCCGTCCAGCCAGTTTTTTACCCAGCGAAGAGGATGTTAGTTTCATCCACTGTATTGCAGAAAAGCTAATTGCAATAGGGTCTTCGTGTTTTGCTCCAATGACTAGAATTTGTAACGTGCTTTGGAGAGTTTTGTAAATTAGTGAGAAAGGCTAATTTATTTTAAGTATACTGTATTACAGAAGTAGTTTGTTTATTTTACATCTGTGTTTAAGGAGCAGTCAAAACCAGAAGCAATAACAATACAACTAGTGCAACTGTAAGAGATAAGAAAGAGCTGTATATATAGCCCATGTTGTGGTGGAATTATCCGCATGGAATCCTCTGATTAGTCGTGCTGCTGAGCTGCCTTGTTCTCCGGCACAGGGTTGTGCAGTCTACTAATGAACTATTTAAAACTAACACCTAAACAGCATTAATAGAACCTTTTAATGAACCCACTCAGACTACTTTTTTCCAGTTATCTTGTCAGGTGGGTTGAGTTTAAACAACTTACACTATATAATACTATAAAGGAAATGTGCTGTAGCATATCCTGTAGGACTAACAACCTCAGTATGATCAGCCTTCCCTAAACACACTGCTGTCAAATATGTGGTTATTAGTAAAGCAAAGCTTTGACATTAAAGGGAAGCATCTAGATTTTCACATTACAGAAGATGATYTAGGAAATTCTATTGCAATGAACAAATATTGCTCCCATTGATACAATCAAGTTCCTCTCTGGTGCAATCATGTTATTCCAGTTTTACACCTGTGTAGCCAAAATGAGACTTAGTCTGTCTTCTCCAGACTAATATTCATACAAACAGCACTACACCCCTCTATGAAGCTGTGATATTCATAGTAATTTTAGTAAACACTTACTACAGTGAATCATACAAATCCTTTAGAAAGTACTGTTTTCAACTTATTTTACAGGTAATTCTTGTGTCACTGAAGTGCAGTTTTTCCTCTAACCATATAAACTCATTATCATAAAACTGGTGAGCCAATGGAGAACCCGTATGGTCAGTTGTTTCTGGCATTTCCACACCACGCTTTTCCCACTGTCTATTCAAGATCATGAGTGATATTTTTGCTACAACCCCTGAATGTTTTTAATCAACTTTAAAATGACAGTTTAAAAGTGATTGCCCTAAAGCCCTGCGTATGAAGTAGAGATATGCTGAATACACTACAAGCAGTTCTTAGTGACACTGTAATGGCAAATATAGGAAAAGAAACTGAGAGGAAAATATATCATATAATAGGAATGTGATTTTTTTTCTCAAATTATCTAAAAGTTCTGCCATATAGAGGCTTAGGAAGGAGCACAGAGTCTTGAGAATTTGAGGTTAAATTATGGGAAATACAGAAAGGCTGTGGTACATCTCTTGTATCTTAAATCCATTGTCAACTTCTATACTGTCTTTCTGATCCACTGTAAGTAGTAGTTCTTATTTCGCAGGGAAGCTGGTACAGACTTGCATGCCATACTTTCATCATTGCTTTTATTTATGCAGCTAAATCCTAGTGCTAAAAGAGAAAAACTAAGTCAGCTTTAAGTTAAACCACTAAACGAGTCTGGATAACAGGCTGCTTTTATTTGTTACTTTTATTTATTTTTATTTCATGCAGCACTGCTGAAAGATGTGTTGTCATAACATGTGAGGAGACCACAGTGGGGGACCAGATTGAAGTGAAGGAATGAGACCTCACAGTGTCATTCATACAACCTAGTGGAGTGTCCTGAGAGCAATCTAAGCACTGAACCATTCCCAAGTTACGTCAGGGAGCAGCAAAAGCAGGTGGCTCTGAAAAGGGTCTCACCAGATATTGMTGTGGACTTTAGCAGCAACAGATTAATCTCAGGTGACAGTTGCTTATATGCATTGTTAGCACCTACCACTAATGGTCCTACCAGCCTACTTTCAATGTTCCAGGTTRGAGCAGAGCTATGAGTAGACACGCTACACCTGTAGGATAAGCATACCTATTGTGTCTCAATCTTAACATAATACAATTTTAAAGTAAAAACATTTGCATAGCAGGGACTTCAGTTTCTTCAGGTTCTACAATTTTCTGGTGGTAGGAAAGCTTTTCCCTCTGCAAATGATGAAAGGAGTGGTAGTGGTGGAAAGGTTTGTTTCTGATCACCTTCACCAGCATCTGTGTTTGTCTTGTTTTCCTGGCAGAAAGTTATCAAATCATTATTTCACAGGTTCCTGAAAAAACTTTGTATTATACTGAAAGAATTCCTGTTGACTCATGCATTAGTTCAGAATGAAAAATTCACTATGATAAATGTTTCTGCAACAAAGTAATAATGACTTGTAATGTACTGCAGTAATGCTTTAGGTGCCTTATCTCTTTATTCATCTGAAATAAGTCACTGAACTAACCACTATTAATTTATATTGTATCCGTGTGGATGTCATATGCAATCTCATGAGACTTCAATTGTAACTCATCAGTAATTTAACTAATCATTAGAAAGAGTATCTTAGCCTAGTGAAATAATTTCATATTCATCATAATAATACCAATCATAATGGATTCATGTGATATTACTGCCACTGTCATACGTGTTGTTACAAAAATTCCATTATAATTCTGTTATCATATAACATTATAATAAATGATCAGTAGTATGGGGGGTAAGATGGCATTGTAAATCTGTAGAGACACTGCATTTTCACATAGTACCTTTATACCCTGAAAAAGCAATATAGAAGTTCTTGTTTTCAGAGAGCACCTGCAGAGAAGTGGCTAACAAGTAGTACCTATGGGTAAACTATTTATGATCTATTACACTGAGATTAAATTTGAGAAAGAACAAGTTTTGTGTTTGTTTGATTTTTGCTGAAGGAGGAATAGAGTGTTTGGAGAAATTATTAAGTGGTTATTCAGAAAAGGCTTGATTTTCATGTCAAATTATTCAGAAATTATTAGTTCCATGTTGTAGCAAGTAACTGTAGCCCTGATAGCTGTAGCCAATGAAGTCTTATCTGCTCAAAAGGTAAAAAATTATCTCTGCCCTGAGTCCTGAACTGTGAGCCTATGTTTTGGTTTAATCAGCCTGTCTCCTTTTYATGTTTTCATCATTTGTAAAGGTCTCCTTCTCTTTGTTCTCAACACCACAATGACTTTGAAGCTTAGTTTTGTACTTACGCATATGAAAGTACAGCCTGTTGGCGACCTGAGTCCTTCTATTCAGGCCTGGACAGCTGTGGTCTCGTTGTATATGACAAGGGTTTGAAAACAAAATCCAATAATTCACAGCTAAACAACTGGGAAATGTTACTCACTGGTTAAAGCATGTGCAATTCTAAGCCAAACAATTCAAAATATTGCTTGCCGATATTTATGAAAAGGTTAATAAATGGAAAATCACAAATGAGTAAGTGAAATAAAGTATGGTAGGAGTCTGCCTGACATACGAAGCAGAGTGCCACTATCCACTTTGTTTTTAGCATCATGCTTGTTGCAGTGTGAGTTGCTTGTTGTCAGGTGTCCCTTGATCCTCTGCCATGGGATATTAACTTTCCATTCCTCCTCATTGATCTTACTACCCTCTGCCCTCTCTATTTCTTTATACTTAACCATTTCTCCATTTATTCTCCTCCTTTTCCCTAGAAGTAGCCCATTTTTATCTTGGCTATTAACTCCCTTTCTTTTCCTCCTCCTGTCTAGCTCATTTTTCTTTGTCCATTTATCCCCTTTCATTGCTGTCTTGCCAGAAGTAGCTACGCTCTTTCTTATTTTTGAGAATATGCCACCTCAGAAAGCCAAGGAAAGATCAGGGCTGTGATATTTCTCATTTTCTTCTTCACTGATCGCAGAGGGGTTAAAGTTGCTGAGAATGGGGATTCCTTTAGCTGGAACTCAGACAGGCAGCTGTCATGACTGCTGGGATCCTGCGGGGAAGGATTTCAGTGATGTAAATGACTGGCCAGATGATATGGACACAGTTAGAAAGGGCATAAGAGCCTTTCCGTATGATTTGCCTTCTGTGACGCTTCAGTTGCACCAAATATCCAACATGAATATGACTTATAAGCTGAAGCTGGATAAAATTGATGGAGAAAGGGCAATTCACCCCCCATCCCCCCGTCTCAACCACGCCCCCAATATTAAGCTTGCATAATGCTTCTGTGGTTGCTACAGACAAAATGATTGAAGAAAATTGCTGCTGGCTTAAGGATATGGGTTTGATTGGGCTACATTTATTTGGCAAGTCAAACATCTTACGCAGATCTTGGCAGCATTACAAACAAGACACTAGCTAAGTCACAAAGCCAGGATGCAAATTTTGAATGCCTTGAAAGTCTCAGGCACTGGGCCCAAGAGTCCAAGTCTTGATACCACAAACTGATAGAGTTTATTTGAAAAATTCTGGTACATATTATTAATATGCACAAAATGTCATTGTGTTTGGATTTAAGGTTTTTGCTTGGAGTCTACTGTATCAAAACATTCAAAATTAAACCTAGCAGTGTGAAAATAAAATAATTTTCTCCTGTCCCAAGCAGATCTTGCAGGAATAAATTATTTTTATTCAAATGTTTACAAACTGCAGGCTCTTCAGCCACTATACAAAGTATTGGACGCTAACATGCACAGAGCAGTTACAAGTTTCATTTGCTTAGCATGCCAGAGAACAGGATGCTTGCACTGGAATTTTGCAGAAGATAAGAAGCTATGATGGAGAAAAAAGGATACTGTTTCTTTTAGTTTTCTTGCTTTCCTCCTTCTGCTTTTCAATAGGAATTGGGGCACTGTGTTACTTAACTGATTCTGACACGTTGTGGATAGCATAATCTTGCARATTCTGCTTGTATTCCAGGCAAATTTTACCTTGTACAGAAGGAAGTCAAATATACTATCTGGGAAGTAAGTAGTTGAGATTATTTTCAAGAACTGTGTTCTCATGTTCATGGCCCATGGCCTCAGATAAGTTACCTGAAGCAGAAAGCAGAGGCGGAGTAGAATGAACAAACTATACCGAACTGATAGTGCTGCTACTTAGGGGATGAAGCTTTGGAATAAACTTCCCAGCACAGTTTCTACACATACGTATAACCTGTAACACTAGGAGTAGCAGCAGCATCCCTGCTGCTATTGAATAAATAGCAAGGTGTTTTGTGTTTTGTTTTGTTTTGTTTTTTTTTTTTAAATAACATATTCCACAGATTAGATAAGAAAAGCAAGACCCTTTCGGGGAGGGCCATCTTTCATTTTGATATTCCTTCGAACACTACATCAGAGAATCTCTGCATTTATTTTAACAGCAAGCAGTAATAGTCGTCTAAGTAGCCCTGTCTATTCCATTTGTAGGTCACTAATTATGAAATAATTGTTTCCCTATTTCTATACAAGATATCACTAGGTAAAGGAACACACCAGTTACCTACTTACATTTTTCCTGTTTTMCCTCTCACTCTCCACTCTGCAGACACACTATCATCCCTGCAGAGAACTGCAGACTCAGCAGTGGCTTTAAACAACCAGTCAAGCATTGAGAAGGTGGAATTCCATCTGGACAGGCTGCTTCACATTGGCACCTCCTAGAAGATGCAATAACCAAGAAAAGAACAGCTGAAGTAGCTAAAGACATGTTTTATTTACACTTAAGAAAACACAGACGTCCAAAATCAAGTCATTTCTCCTCTCTACACCCTTATACCTCACATGACATGGAGGTAAAATCCCCTTCCTTGGTAGGATACTTCATGCATAAGGTACTGATGAAAATGTGCACAGAAAGGAGAAGGCTGCCCTCTGGTATTACTGTTAGGCTTTGCCAACACATTCATTTCAGCATGACAAATTCTTAGYAAAAACCACATATTCTCTCTCATATAGTTGTCTCCCAACAACAGAACTGACCATGTACCCAAAACCAGCATTTCAGCATATGTGCAGACAATAACTCTGAATGGTATCACTACAATGCTACCCAGACAAATAGGCTATTATTGTCTAAGCATTCAGGTAACAGGTCCCTGAAACACAGCAAAACTGGTATTGAAATAATTGTTACAATGTGAGTGTGCATTAAACAGAAGATTGAAAAAGTACTTAAACAAGCATTTCTATTTATTCTGCAGGCAGACAAGAGAGCCCAAGGGATGAGCAAAACTCCTTATTTCCAAGTCCAATGTACATATATATTAGGTAAAAAGAAAGATTGGAAGGGAATAAATGGCAGAAGGAGAAAATGGGAGAGTAATGAAAAGTAATGCCTGAAGTAGACAGATAAGAAAAGAAACAGAGAAATGACAAGGCAAGAAAACAAAGAATCGAGAAGGAGGATGAGAGAAGGAAGATGAGCAAAGAGGAGAAGCTGTCTCATGACAGCTTTGCTCTCATGGCATCACCTGGCTTAATTTCCTCTTCGGAAGGTTGGCTTGAAAGAACAATCAAAACCTCCCATGGAGTCACACCATGAGAAATTAGATGAAACAGAGATGTTCTGTCTGTTCACTTTTACCCCCTCTTCCAGTTTCCATTAACAACTTTGCACAAGACTGATTAATGTGTATTGACAAATGTCCCTATGGGATAGGGAAGCATCACCCTCCAGTCTCCAAAGTAACACACAATGAGAATAAACAACTTGTTAGAGGTCATACAGGACATCTGTGACAAAGCTGGAAACTGGCCCAGTCTCCTGAGTTTCAGTCTAATGCTCTTAACAAAAAGATCAATCGTCGGGGAAACATATCAGTTTAGGGATATCGGCCATGACTGTTGTAACAATCATAACATTACCTAGTCCGGTGCACTGGAAAGACATAAGTTTCTAGAAGGTTGTTTTGTTAATTTGTTGTGCACATCCCTAAGTCAAACAACCTTTTTCTGAAAATCTGAAACAACTAGARTTAATATTTTCCAAGCTTACCATGCTCCTTCACAGGTGGTGAAGCCAATGGGGGAGATATGGATTTGGCAAACAGTGTTAACAACCTTGTCCAACATGAAACACTGGCCAGGAGCAGTGAGATTCTGGCTAAGCTCCCGCAGTGTGAGAGGGACAGCAATAAGTACCTGTCACAGGCTGTGTCCAGGGCTAAGGCTGGCTTCTGGTAACAGTCCCATAACTGTCCTTCCAGTAAACTTCCCTTATTCTTACACATACATTTATTTAGCTTAATAGATCTGTGAAAACAGGCCCACATCCTACGTTCTGAGCTGTTCCTCTCTCTTGTAAAGTTGAATCAAAGCAATTGCTGATGGAGTGGTCTCTCAGGAACCTCTTCAGGGTCTGGATCATATCAAACATCAAAGGTTTGGAAAACCACCAAGGCTTTTCCAAATTCTTCAAAGCTAGAGCTTCCACCGCCTCTTTATGCCATCGACAAGTTGTCTTTTACTCCCCCCAAATGATCTCTCCTCTTCAAACAGCAATACCTCCTCCTCTGTTCTGTTGTCCCCTTGGGGAAAATATAGGCAGATTCTTGCTTTTCTGTGTAACCAGGTTTCATCCACAGGCAGACCTGTAAACACTGGATCTCTTACTGGTCCGTTCACATATACCTGGTCCCACTACTGTACACTGTACTTAGCCCCTTCCTGAGGCAAAGCCTTTGCTCAACAGCAGACCATGTGAAGTGTCAGACCTTCAGGGGGACTGGCATCAAAATAGATGTCTTTGGGGAATCTGAAATATTGTCTACACTTTCTATATAGCTACTATAAAAAAGCTGGTTCATCTTACTCTGAATGAACTGTCTTGAATAAAGGACAGTTTCATTCTGCAAATGAAGAGTTAACTGAAAATATAAAAGATAGTTTTTGAGCATATTTCTCAAAACTACATTTTCGCTCAGAATGACACCATAACTAAGAGCTGTTCAAATTGTTTGCCAGAGGGGGATAACGAAAGAAGGCAAGAACCATGACACTGCTGCATTTAGATTAAGGAAGTGATACATATAATGAGATACGTTGTAGTGAGGGTGGACTTCATTACCAGAATGTAGAAGACAAGTCATCTGAATGTAGGCATTTCAACACCTGTTTCTGGAAAGGGGATATAACTGCCTCGTTTTTCATGCAATACGCTTCCCAAACTTTGATTAATCCCTACTCTTCATGCTACCAAATATTAATCCTCAATCTTATCACAAACCATCCTAATGTTTTTCAGTTTTAAACTACTTGATGGCAGAACTCGTACAGGCACAGCAATTATGCAGTGTTAATTTATGGGAGCAACTTTCAAAGTTCACAATGGGCAGACTGATTTTATTGTTTTGTTTTGTTTTGTTTTTAGAAAGCAGTGTTTTACGGAGGAAAGCCTCTAGGCCAAGTAAAGGTTGCAAGGAAACTAAATCTGAACTGTAGTCTGCCAGCCAGTGATTCCCACTTGCACTCTTAGGTCTACATAAACCTCTCCCTCTAATTCACAGCGAAATCTGATGACATGGGTTTGAAGACAAGCCAGTATTACAATCAGCCAACAGTTTGTTAGCAGACCTGTGCCTCTACCCTAAGAATGTCTAGCTATGACTTATCTCATTTGAGAGTAATACGATCTGTTATTTTAGTCTCCAGTTAAGAACAACAGCAACTAAAGAAATAGAAAGTAGGCAAGAAAACAGATTTATACTGAGATCACTGTAGCAACAAGAGCATATTTCCAAATACCCAGAGCCAAATAGCAGTTGGTGCTTCAGGAGATAAGACTTTGTCCCAGTGAATGCTGGCATTGTGTCAAACCACAGAACGGTGCTGCAGTAGATGGGGAAAAAATACCTCTCCCTGAGAACAGTAACCTTGCCTCATTGTGCATTTATGAATTCCTGCTCTTTGCCAAGGAGGAGGAACTCTTATCACCCTAAAAACTCTTGCCACCCTAAAACCTAGCAGTGGCTTTACATGAATTCTTGGCTTTCTTTGTTTCTCTCCATCAAACATAAAAGAAAAATCAAGTGCTTTAAACCAGATTGGTTTCATTTTTTCACCCTAACATTAGTCAAAATAAATATCCCTCAGGAAATAGTTTTGGCATGTAACTGAACAGCTTAGCTAATTTTTTTCCTCCTAATACGGATGTAGTTATGGACAATACAGTATGTTATTGCAATCATTGTGATAAAACTGCATTTGCACAGTAAGCTTCTCTGAGGCAGATTTTCCTTTGTATCACAGCTGCAGTGGGTGTCTTCTTGCTTAAAATGTATGACTGTTCAAGTGATTTCTAATACTGACTCTTGACCCAGAAGCATTTAAGAAAACTGACAGCAACTAAAACTTCTAGCTGCTGGTATGTGAAAACTCTGAGAAGAGAAAAAATAAAAAGGAATTTCATGGTCTCTTCTCCCCTCCCCCAGCTACCAAGTGCTTTACCTGCGGATGTGTGCTCATGGAGCGGTGCAGTTACAGAAAATAACATAGRTGGAGCTTACATTAATCACCCCTCAGTCCAAGCTGGAATTAGAATGATGGAAAGCTTTGGCTGTAGCCCTGTTTCTGCCTCTCTCTTTTAGTACTTGTTGGAATATGGGGCTTAAAATAGTTTTATTACATGGTTTTATTACATGAGTGATCTCTTCTCCATGGATCTGGGTATGCTTCCTCCACTGTGCGATGTCCTCCTCTTGTGAAGGATTCCCCTTCAGTTTCCAAACATATAGATGCTAGCTGAAAAGATAAGGAAGCTGCATGCACGTATACAGAACTTTGGCTACAACCTTTTTGGCTATGAATTCAGCCATTTAATGAATTTTACCCTTTCAATGTATAACATTGCAAGTTATCATTTCAGTTGGGGAACTCAGCACAGGACACTTGGAAAACTGAGGAACTGTTTTGGACTCAATTCTTGTTGGATGAATGAGACCTGTGCTAAACCACCTTGTTACCCACGTGGTTACACTGCCTGTGCCAAGCAAGATCCCTGGTTGATAGAGCCATCRTAGCAGATGAGAAGTTGAGCTTGGAAGAGCTGCATGATTCTCTATGCCATCGGCTATCCTTATCCTACAGGGGAGCCAACCCCAGTGGGAGATGAACGGTGTGTGATGGTGTCTRGCTCAGTGCTTCTACCTTCTCATTTATATCTTGTAACAAGGCAGCTCACACCCTCATTGCTGAAACTTAATCACAACCAGTGAATGACCCTTGCATCCAGAGTATTTTATACTGGGCTCAGAAGAAATTATTGTTTGATTCCCAATGTTTTGGCTACTTGTCAAATGACAAGGCTTGGGAGGAATGAGGTTGGACCAGCTGTGGCTGCATTATGTCATGATTTGGTAATGGGCCCCAGCTGACTGATAAYGAACCATGAAAACAGCTGGACCTTTTCCATCTTTTCCTCTGTGGTATGATTCTACTCTGCACTTCGATCTGAGCCCAGTGGCCGGAGGGCTCCTACTGGAGATGTCTTCACTGGCAGCAGGACTAAAGGAATCTCAAGACAGAAGCACAAGTCTTCACCTCAGCTGTCACATTGGATATGACAGAGTACTTTCTTGGAATAAGCATGCTTGTATGGAAGTCATGGCTTCCAAACCTGGTGGCAGTTCCTCTACTATAATTGCATGYCGGCAGAGATAGCAAAGTTTTCTCCCCTTTTTTCCAATTCTGTCTTCACAAAAGGAAAGCACTAGCAATAGAAAGGGGGTTGTCATGTCCAGGGCCTTGATCTCTTGGGCACACTAATTACTCCCTTCCAGAAACTAATGCAGTATCATTTTAAAAGTAGTTTTATTGCCYTCCCAGCTCTAACAGGCTGGTTTGAGACTCTAATCTAGTGCCTGAAAAATCTTTTAACTGTCTTAATTTGCAGATGCTAAAGATAAAGATGCTTATAAGGACAATACAATGATTCATCCATTATATGTGATATATGCAAAAAGCAAGGTCCGTTCTATTTTCCCCTGTTCACCTAAGCTTGTTCAGTCCAGTGTTCCAGGAATTCTTATTTTTTATTAGATGTACAGTGATGATGGCTTGAGGCTCCTGTTTTAGACTAATGAGCATTATGTGAACCTTTAATAAAAGATTAAAGGCCCTGCAGTCCAAGACAGGAGCTGGTAAATCACTGCCGCTGGTGAAAGCAGCCAGGACTTTTGGGGCTGTGGCTGATTCAGCCCAACCTGACCTCAGGTTCAGCTGACTGAACTGACATGAGAAACTSCTGACTATGACATAAGAAATTGCTGGATGTGACAGATAATGATGACAGAAGCTGACAGGAGTTACTGATAGCGCCATGAGGAATGGCTGGGTTTCACAGGTGGTTCAGAGGGAGTGATGTGACAGATGGCCAAAACTACCTGAAAGCGAGTTTCAGKACCTTGGGCAAGACTGACAGCACCTTGGTAACTACATCAGCAATAGAATGTAAAACTGAGATTACCAGTGTCATAAATGGGGTCAGGAATACCGATTGGGCTAYGGATGTAGGAAAACTGGAACCAATAGTGAAAAAGTAATTAGAGATGGGTTGTTTGTCTGGAAGAGGATTGGGGAGGAGAAAGAGAGGGGCAAGGATTGTGAAAGAAAGTGTCAAGAGGTGGAAAACAGGATAACAAGATATTTAAAAGGTGTCATTGTGGTTGTCCAAGGGTACCTGCCAGGCAGCCCTGCACTTCATCACTGCAAGTACAGAGGACAACAAACCTGTTGTTCTGACCACACCACAGGTGTCAAGCCTGCTTCCATGGCCTGGGGGACCACGGGAGGTAGTGGATGCCTTCCCTTGCTGGCAAGGGTACAGCCAGAACGGATGGCTTGAACATCGTGGTATCGCTGAGTCCATCCCCATTTCAGGTCTGAGAGAATCATAACAACATCCTCAAGGGGATAAGGCAAAAGTGAGGTGACTCCTGTACTCAAGGTAGGCAGTCTGTCAGGAGATGCAGGTTTCAGTCCCTTCAGGAAATGGGAGATGAACACAGTGGGTAAGTGAGAGAGCTGAGGGCTAAACTGCTGGGTTATTAAGTGTCATATCATTTTCTCCCTCTTTATCGAGAAATAAATACATGAGCCTTCCTAATGGAAAACTTTCTCAAACATGATGTCAGGGGAATCTTTCTTCAGAAACATGCCACAATTCTGCAGTGTCTGTTACCCTAAAAATGTGAACAGAGACAACCTGTTAGTTTTATTTTTCTTCAGCTTCTATTTCAGACCTCACAGAGGAAAAACAGCTCTCTATTCAATAGGTCTGACTTTCTCTTAGCCCCCTATTGAAACAATGTGCAATCATGTATTTTATTTTATTTTGTAAGTTTTCTACCCATTTCCCTGGATTAGATTGAGTGTCCCTGGATGAAATTAGAGCTTTTGCTGGGAAATCAGACTGAGAGATTGCAAGGAGTTCCTCACACACCATTACAGAAAGACACAAGCTTGCTCTGCCCATCCTTTGAGAAGAACAGGAATTGTATGGGGTAGGACAGCACGAAGTTTAGGTTAATATGAATCCTGGCACCATCAAGGCTTTCAGCAAGGTGTCATGCAGCTGTTCTGTTCAGAACAGGGGGAAGGACAGGGCATGTTATGTCAGCCTGCAAAAGCTCATGTAAACGTACCCTACATACGATCAGGCGTGCTTTGACATCAGTCACAACTGTGAAGTTATTTCCAAAAAGGGAAGAAAAATACAGATTACTTAAAACAACAGTGATTTTTCAAATGCAGGAAGTGACAAAAATGAAGCCCTTTTTTTTGCCTTTTACCTGAAAGTGATCTTGAAATGCCATGCAACCTACTTTGCATAAAAGCAGAACATGGTTATTTCATTAAAGAAACTGAAAATGTTATTGGCACTCACATCGCTTAGTATGTTCACTTCCAAGGCTCTGAGGCTGGCACCTAGCCAGGTGAGGTACAGCCCCATTGCGTACGAGGACCGAACAGGTAAGCCGCTGTCTTTGCAAGCTTACAATTTTAAATCCTAAATTTTTTAGTATTTGCCACAGGCCTGATGCTGGGCTCTTCACTGGAAGTGCTGTACATCACAGCGCAAGGAAACTAGGTTTTGACACATCTGAGTCTTCCCTGAAAGCCCTCTTTTTCCAACTTTGAGCACTAGAGGATAATATTAGCCACTTACTGGATTCTTAGGTACTGGAATTCCCAGACATATAACTACTGAACCCACAATGATAAACCCCAAAGGGTATATAGAGTGAGATCATATAGTTGATCCTTGCCATGTTCAGTAACTCCAGCATGCTGCCTAATGTTGGGCTTACTGCCCGTGCACGGATTAACTGTGCAGCACTGGCTCAAGGGATCTTGAGAGCCAGAGTCATTTTACATGCTCGGCAGTGTGCCGGGTCATATCTTTCTCAGTCAGAAACGTAAAGCAGAAATATRGGAGCCCTGCAAAGAGCTTGCAAACTATGTATAAGACAAGCTATAGCAGATGGAGATGGACATATGGGGGACTACAAGATAGGTGGTTGTCTTTGCACACCAGCAGTTCTTACTGAGTGGGCCCTTGTAGACTGGTTGAGAAATGGTGACGATGAAATGAAGTCTTTTCCTAAAACATCATCAACTAGAGTGTAATCCAGCTTGGAAAGTCAGAGCTCCACTGAAGAATGCATTCATTGTGTGGACAAAGGAGATGAGCAGAGTAGCTGCAGGAGCCTAAATATGAAAGGAAATCTTTCACTGAACTTTTTAAACAACAAAAGCATTTACAAAGAAACAAATCATGACTAAGTGGGAAGCATAAACTATGTACTCTGAGCAAATCAAAAGCAGATAAGTATTTTTACAGTGAAAACTATTTAGTAGGTATCTTGCCCTTTACTGACTAGTACTGATTGTTGTGCACAGGAAACATGTAATTAGTTGGATTAACTCCTGATTCCCGTGACTGGAATGAAGGTAGCAAGAATGTTTCCTCTTGACATGTCCAGCAGTTGAAAGCTGCCAGAAAGTTTAGAAAAACAGGATTTTTTCTTGTGAAGATATAGAGAAGAACATTACAGAAAATGGACTGAGGCGCCAATCTTTTTGTTTGTATTACATGTTTCTTAAACCACAGAGCAGCAGGATTTTTTTTATTGTTGGTTGTTTTTTTGCTTGAGTGGAAATGCTGCTTTCAGTAGAGCATTTTGACTTGGAGTGGCAAAGTGTTTACTAACCTTTTGTGTTAGAAATAGAGAAAGGTGAAGGAAACTTATCAACAAATCTCATAAACAGGAAAAAAAACCCACATGTAATTACAATCATTGTCTGCTGCTTGAGACATAAGTGATTCCTTGCCTCTGTCAGTTCTTGCAGTCTTATACTCTTTAAAAAGCATCTGATTGATCATATTGGCCCACTTTAAATCCATCTCTCTACATCAGAGATGATTGGCAAGAGAAGGAGAGTGATTTGTAATCTAACACATGATCTCACATTCCCCAAGCACATCCCACGGTCCAGCCAGTTGTTGGTCCTTACAACGTAAGGGGAGAGAGCTCAGCGTCCCGCAGGATGGGGGTCTCCTCTCAGCCCCTAGGTACAGCAGGCAGGGGGTTCCTGACCCCCAACCACCACAGCACATGCAGGAATAATAATAAGTGAGCTCTGATATCCCAGACCAGCTCTACRCACTCTGCAAATACAAGATAAGAATGGAAAAGCTGCCAGCCCCGTGTAGTATCTAGCAAAATGATTCTGCTTTGGACGTTGTGGTTATAAAAATTTTTAGGAAAGGCCAGACCCTCAGCTGAAGTAATTCAGCATGGTTGTTCTGAATTTATACAACCTTTTTAAAATAATACTTATGAAGATTCATTCTTTCAGCCCTTCCTGGCAAAAGGCTAAAAATGAGCCAAGTTGGAGGGAATGTGGGTGGGAGAAACTCATGTGCTGGGAATTGCAGCTGTAGCTTCAGTGGGCCCACGAAGCTGCAGAAGCTGGGAAGCACTTTCACTCAGCCAGAGATGATAGAAAATCATCTAGATGTACTATGGCCTTGTCAAGGTTTCTAACAATTAGGTTTCTTAAGGTAATTTTTCTGCCTGGAGTACCTGCCCCTGTTTTGGCCTGATTCACAACTCCATTGCTATAGTTTTATGCTGATATAACCCTTCTGAAAATCAATCAGCTAGACTGGTGCTGGTATAAAACTGGAGTGATGCAGTGGTGAATCAGACCCATGGTTATAAAACAGCGTCTGTAGGAAATTACATATCTGGATCAGGAATATTTTGAAGGAATTAATCACTAAAAAAATAAACCAGATATGATTATGTGCAGACTTCCCTGCTAACAGTACCATGAAAGTACTGCCAATTACCTAATCACACATCGATCTGTTTTGAAAAAGAGCTAGTTTAGCTATAAAGTTGAACAAAACCAAAAGATAGGAAGAATTGCCTGGTTTATATTGTCAAAAGTTCTGGTGTTATCTCACTGAAAGGCAATGCTCTGACCTTGCAGCAAATTTAACAGGTAAAAGATCAACATTTTCCCTAGTAATTTAGGATATGAAATGCATCAGGAGGTGGCCTAGTGGTGAGTTGAGCTAGTTGTAATGAAATAAACACCCATTTTGTGTCTCTGGGATGGGACCTACTGTATGACTGAACTGAAAGCTGACATCCTGCTTTGTCTCACCTACTCCATCTTTCTGGCTCTCCCTCAGCACTGGGCACTGATCACCAGCAGAGTTAGATCTACGCTGCTCTCAGCTCTCACAAGTAGAAACTGGCACAGGACTTAGTTCAAATTCTATCGTATAACAGAGTGTTTGCTGTCTTATCTACACACATGGGAGGATGTTCGTCACATCAGTTGGTACTGCTGAGCAGGAGCCCAATCTAGTACACCCTTATAAAAGTACTGGTAATCAGCTCAGAAGTATTGTTATATATTCAAAATGAGATTAAAGAGAGGGTAAAATGTATTCCTGGATTAAGCTAGCACAACTACAATGACTACATCGTAGAAAATTTGGCACAGCATGTATCAAAATGCCCAACTTTGTTCCTCAGAGTGGCAGCCTGCCCTCCCACACGTGGGTATCTCAGGACACTACAACATTCAAACATAAGAATGGTGGTTATTTGTGCCCTATATGGCCACAGTGTCTTCACATATTACAATCTTTTTTTGTATTGCAGTATTGAAAGGTCTCAGATGTCTGTGGGGTTTCACTATTTGCTGTTTTTTCAAACTTATAGAATCATAGAATCATAGAATCATTAAGGTTGGAAAAGACCTMTAAGATCATCGAGTCCAACCATCAASCCAGYASCCATGCCCACTAAACCATGTCCCGAAGCACCTCATCCACACGTTTTTTGAACACCTCCAGGGATGGTGACTCCACCACTTCCCTGGGCAGCCTGTTCCAATGCCTGACTACCCTTTCAGTGAAGAAATTTTTCCTAATATC
>JASVER010000046.1:5136757-5172366 GCA_030449065.1 Oceanodroma leucorhoa | reverse complement strand
CCTACCCTCAGGCAGATCAACACTGCCGCCCAACTTGGTGTCATCCGCGAACTTACTGAGGGTGCACTCGATCCCCTCATCCAGATCATTGATAACGATGTTAAACAAGACTGGCCCCAAAACTGAGCCCTGGGGCACACCGCTCGTGACCGGCCGCCAACTGGATTTAACTCCAACTTGAAGCCCAAGTCTGAGTCTCAGCACACCACTGGTGCTGTTGCTGTTCTTTACCTAAGGCTCGTGGTCCTTGTTCAGCCTAGCTTGCCTCCCAAATTGAGAAGTGACAAGTTTTACTTTCCTATTATCTTGACARTCACTTGTCAGCTGCATTAGGTGTCTATTAGTTATGAATTGTGAAGCACCCTGAAAGTACTTCTCTTATTAACTCCTTGTGAGTGCCCACAGTCACTTTCTCAGCTGTCCATCTTAACCTAAAAGTGATGAAGTGGAAGAGGAGTTTTTATTCTATTTGCCATAAAGACTGAATTCCCAGCTTCAGGTTTAGAAGTGAACATGGGACTCCTGCCCACTGGATCCTGCAATRCCACAACTGAGGGGACACTTCATGAAACTAGTAGAAGATTAGTTTAAACCACCAAACTAAGTACTTTTTTTTTTTTTTCAGAGAAAAGAGGGATTTCCTGGAACATACTGCCACAGGAGGTTGCGGAGGCACATATTTTTATCARGTTCAGAAAAGGATTAGATAAATTCATGGACAGCAGGTCTATAAGAACACATGAAAAGGGTTAGGCAGGACTGTGTTCTCAAACATCCCTAATATAATAATTGTGGATGCTAGAAGAGAATGAGGGGGAAAAACCCTCCTCTTGCTGTTTGTTGGAGACAGGCTCCTGGGTTMGGTGGACTATTGGTCTGACTCGGCAGGAGATTTTATATGTTTCTACAKTACATGGGTGTTTTCACCAGCCTCATTCCTAGTATGAACACACATACCATGAGTTTTGGACTTATGACGGTTCCCCCTAGGAGATTTCAGAACAAAAGTCTATATTAGCCTCGAGTACAAAGGGTCTTAACTTTTTCTTACCTTCCTCATTTTGTTAAGCTTCAGCCCAAGCATTCCCCTATGAGCTGGATTCCTTGCTTTTCATCCCATGTGTATGATATCCAGGCTAATGTTCATACCTCTGGCTCAAAGGTAGTGGGTTTCCTGCCCATTTGATCTTTATACTGTGTGTTCTGTTCTTACCTGTAGTCAGTTTTTAAAAGATTTCTTTTTCCTATTTTTTTTTTAATTTCATACTGTTTGTCCTGCCTGACGTTCATTCTGCTCAAGAGCACTATATACTCAGAGAGTACTTTAGAAATCAATATAYAATGGTAATTGCAGAAACTGGCTAAGTTGTTTGTGAAACATCGTCTGGGTTTAGGCATGGAAAGATAGGACTTTTGTCAACCATAGTCTCTTATTATTGATTGTCCTGAGATCAAAGTAATTGTGTTATAAAATGTACTAAGTTACAAAATAACTTCCAACTGCTGGGAGAGGGAGCGTCCCTAAACACTTCACATGGAGATGCTGGCCAGAAGTTGAAAACTGATTTGGCGGGTGGCAAACAAGCACTCAGAARCCGGTCTTTCAAAAACATTCTCTGACATTGCTAATGAATACGTCATTTCACTAGTTTTAAAACTGGCCTGATGTGCTAAGAAATACTTGCTCCCTTGGAATGCTTGCCTTTCATTCTTGAAGGCCCTAATGATTTTAGTTCATTCCCTCCTTTGCCCTTTTCTTCCTCTGCTTTGAATAGACATGGGAGGAATCCCTGCATATTAATCTTGTTAAGTGTGCTGAAGCTGATGATCTAAAATCTAAACTGCTTGATTTAGCTGCCAGAGGTAACTTTCCTCTTTATTTAACCTCTCTCTGGAGACTGATGAACTGCTCTGAAAACACAACAAGGTCATACCTTTGCATAACAGTGAAAGTAAATTAAAAATGACCTTTTACAGATCTAGTTCATGACTTTTTGTAATTCCTAAATTCCAGGGAAAAAAAGTCAGATGATTTTCCAGAGAAGCATGGTTTGGTTTTGGGTTTGTTTTTTTTTTTGACTCAGTGAGTTGTTTTTATTACCTAAGTCATTCAATCTTTCCTCAGTGGTACACGTGTTGCAAATACAATGCCACTTGTTGACTGTGGCTGTCAACCCAGGGTAGTAGGCTGCAGCTGTTTTTAGCAACTTAAAACTAAAATCCTCAGGATGTTAAATCACCAACTCCTTTTATGAGAAAACACTCCAAAAAATCCCAATCAACACGTACTTATTTTTACAAATAATAATTATGTATTCACATACGTGGGCAYTCCGTAATTATGTATTCACATACGTGGGCACTCCGTATCATCATGACTGTATTTCAGGTCTGTCTTGAAGTAAAAGAACAGGTGTCTGTTACACGATCAATCCTAGGGTAGCTCGTTCTTGAGAATAATTTATCCCATGGTGATGAATTGTGGATGTGTTCAGAAGTTTACCATGATGTCCCAGCTGAAACAACAAAGAACCTTTTGCATCCCTTGCCTCCCCCCCTGCCCCTGCCAAAAAAAAAGGGCACATTTCTCAAAAACCAAAGAATACATTACTTTGGGGTGGGATCCTGCTTAATTTACTCTGATGAGCACGAGCACTTCTTTATATTCACTTAGTTTTATTGTTTCCGTCGTATAACTGTACTGAAGCATCTCTTTCTTTGTCTGGTTGTAGCAGCAGGGGACACAATTAAAATCTCTCTTTCATATATATGCATATATTTTTATAAATATCTATATAAGACTGTGACTGCAAAATGGCAAAGTTGACAGGAAAAGTTTAGGCACAGGTGTAGTGTTGGAAGCCACTACATAGGGGTAACTATGTAACTCCTACTACTGTTAGAAGTAGATTGTAAGATAGAAATGCCCCTTAAACTTTCCGTTTTGCTCTAAATGTTAATAATATGAATAATAGGAGATAATTTGTCCTGCTGTTTATTCTCCCCGCTAACTATTAAGTTGTGATACTCCATACAAAAGCGTTCTTCAGAATCTGCATTTCCTGTAGATAACTGAGAGTCATTTTCTTGTAATACATCCTGTTGTGAACTATCTCCCTTAGTTCAACTAGGAAAAAATTGTTCTATAAATGGGAATTTATATTTATTATAACAGTTCTCCAAGTGGGCTAGTTTATATACGTAGTGATATAACCAGCTCACCATTTCCCATCTTTGTCTGTCTGCTCTCTCCTTGGGTTGCARGCAAAGGGGGCAGATGAGTCTTTACTGTGTTGGCAGCTAATAGGCAGAGCCATTATGCAGCTCTCTCAGATCCTTAATAGGGAATATTATCTGAAATTGACCTTGTTTAGACATTGAGTGCCTTTGGCGTCGCTTCAAGATACTTAACATGAACAATTATCTGATAATATGTGCTTTTAAAAGACTATATTGCTTAAGCAGTATCTCACTGCAAGAAGCTCTAGTGTGRGCCAGCATTTTCTTTTCAAAAGGTTGTATGAAGTATAACTTCATGTAATATAGATCATATTTGTCAGACTGATGAGAATTTAGGCCCAGGAATTTAGACCCACGAGTGCATTGTCATCTACTACGGAAAGAGCCACTCAGTGTCTCTGTTTCACACTATTGCCCAAATTTCTTAGCACATAAGCAAATTTTAGCTTTTTGGAAGACATGCTGTGCTGAATTTTCAGATTATGCAAAGGTTTGGATGAAAACAGAGAAGGGACCACATCAGCACACAAAAAGGTTGCTCCCTGTCTCAGGTACAATTTGTATCTTTTTCTAGAGGCACAARTGTCTGCTGTCAACTATATGCTCTCATGGGGCTCTGTGGTTTTAGACACAGGAATTACCAAGCATGCTGTTTGAACAGCTCATTTCAGGACTGATATTTTTTGATATCTAAGTAAAATAGTTATTATTGGAAGATACCCATGACAAAAGAGGGGATAATAATAACTTTTGTATATTATAATTTCTTTTCACCTGTCTTAACTAAATAAAGCTGTATCAGGGCTGACAGTAATTGGGACACATTAGGCTGATATAGAAGTTATTACTACTTTTAAAACATACATATGCAAGAAATAGATTACATTATCTCTAGAATGTGTAATGATTGGTGGTGGCAGGTGAGATGATGCTATGTAAGGTGAAGGTATGCGCATTTACACCATTGATGGAAAAGCAGGAATGTGAATATTCTTTGAAGCTGAAGTGAAGAGAGCAGTGCAAACCCAGGCTTCTCCTGTTGGAAGACTGTGCTCCCCACAGAGCATAGTCACAGTTTAAATCAAAAGCCTGAAAAATGTTATTCTAAGAGCCAAAATAAAAAGGGCATCTCCTAGATTTTCAGATTACCAAATGGAGATTACAGATTTTTTTAGATATGCATATATTCATGCTTGAATTCCTCTTCTCTAGGGAAATATAAAGTATACAGTGCCTCTGTTCTTCCAGAAGCGTGCTTCATCTGGGGTAAGCTACAAGAGTCCCGCCACTCTTTTCTCTCAGGCATCACCTTGGCCTTCTATAATTTTTTGGTGCCAGTCTTGAGCAATATGGTTTTATTTAACTGCACTTTTTCTGTAACACGGCTTCCCTGGGCTTAGCAGTTTTTCTGGCTTTTGCCAGAACATGACTGATATAGGATAACATAACCCCGAGAACCTCTCTTCCTCATTTTAAAAGGCCAGCATATCTCATTGCAGAAACAGTCACGTCTTCCTAATCATTAATGAATTTTTAAATAATAATTTATTTGCCTTTCTGGGCTATTACAGCTACAGTTCATAAAGCCTCCAATAAAGAACTAATTCCTATTTTGCTAACCACACAGGCAGTAAGATGCAGTATTTGACTGCAGGATAGTCAGAATCTAAGTGAATAGGAAAAATTTTGGGTAGAAGAAAATAAATGTCCATCGTCCCTGGCAGACGAGGAACTAAAGGCAGATAAACGGTGCAATCAGAAAGTCTATGGCAAAACTGATAATTGAATATGGACTTTCCAAATCCCAGGCCAGTGCCTTAAACAAAATTGCTGCCTTCTTCCAAAATATTAATGCTTCATTTCAGTTTTATCTTAGGATTCCATATCAGAAAGGTGAAGCAGCTTTCACATACTTGTACTGAAAGTAAATTTACCATACAGCAAGATAAATTTTTTTAACCCCATTGTTGCAGGTTTTTTGTTTGCTTCAACGGATTTTTTTTAAAGAATTAAACAGTCTGATTATGTCACTAATCAATTAAACACTTATTAATGGCCCTTCCGGTGTCCCTCTACTCATGTGCTGTGCTAAATTGTACGCAAAAGAGATATGACACAATGCTACATACAGAGCCAGCAAAGAGCCATAACTGTTGTCTGTACCAGGCATCTAGAAGGGAATGAAAAAAGGGGGAAATTGTGACTTATTAACTCAACTGTATTTACAACATCATGAGCGCTACTAGATGAAGTATTGCAATTACCTAGGAACCTAACGGCCCATGAAACCAAGTGCCAAGGTTAAGCAGGCTGTCTAAACAACAGGGTTTTATTATCTATTACATCAGATTTGCTCAAGAATAGGAATATAATTTATGCGAACTATGTGTTCATCAAAAGGTGGTTGCTAGCAGAGCACAGGGTGCATAGTTCCCAGTGCAACCCATATGGATAAACATCTAGTCTGTCTTTTGGGAACAATTTAAATGTCTACTGAAACATACACACATGCACTGGGGAGACTATATTATTCCAATTCATTTCACATGTCCCACCAACAGCAATTTTATTTCATTAAGATTGTGCACAGGCCCTAGAGATCTGGAATGAACTTCAGTTATAGCTCAAGGTGTTCTTCAAAACTTGCACATAAAAAGGGACACAAAAAAAGAAGAAATTAAGTACAAGGGAGGATTAATCTTAAAGAAAGCAACAAAGCTATCAACAACAATAATATTCACATCAGACAGAATTTGTGCAGAGTGTTAGAAAATTGTCACGTGCCTATAATATCTATACTGGAGAAAATATCAAGGGCCCATTGTGCAAGGTAGCACACAGACATTTAATGGCCAGTTCCTCCCTGTAGCATTTTAGTCTTCATTTGTTTGTTTTTTCCCTCTCCAGCTATACCCTAATCTCCCAGGGCCAGACTGCCATCTGTCTGATGCTCTGTCCTTGATGGGACTTCTCAGGATAACATACTTTCGAATGCACGTTAGTTTTGGAGAAGGAGGTGAACCCAGGTAACAGAATGAAATGTAGCCTGCTGCACGGTGAGTCAGAAAAAGGCTTATGTCCTTGGTTTAACTGAGAGCTCAGTGTTACCTGGCTAGCCTGGTCCCTCTGCACAGGCTTGAATTTCCCCCTGAGAGAAGAACTTGTGTAGCAGGATACACCACTGCTAGGGCATCGGGCTAGTCCATCTGTTTGCATTTCTACCTGAAATGTCTGAAATTTATCACCGCTTGGAAAAAACAGCTCTATGATTTCATTACTTCCAAATGAAAACATATACCTGAGCTTAAAAGGAGGAGACAAACTGATATTCAGCTGAACCCTGATTTTATAAGGCTTGCAGGACTAGATGAGAGATTTTATGAAATATGTATGTGGCTGGTCATTCTGTAGCATCTGTTTCCCGTGACTGCCACTGCATTTTCAATATTGTTTCGGCTGCTTCCAGTTAGAGAAAAAATGAATCTGTGCCAATGCAGAAGAAATACCATGGATAATTTTTATTTCTGTGAGTGACATGATCTAAATAACACCTAAAAAGTGCCTAGGGAAGCAKGAAGCCTCCTACTTTTTGGCATCACAACAGAAGTTTAAAGATACTTTTAATATAGCAGAAATAGCTGACAAAAGTCAAATTATCAAGACARATCTCAACTGTCTGATCCAGTGGGCTAATGCCAACTTACAGCAGTTTAAAAACTGGGCCAATGATACATGAACAAAATACAGCCGCTTTTTGCAAACCAAGATAGTAATGCTACCTCTACTCAGTAGGCATACTTATTTTAATATTTAAAAAAAAGCACCTGTTAAAATGAGGCTTTTTTATAGGAGAAACTGTGATTCACTAAGAAGCCAGTGTAATGATTGCTATTCCTGAATTATGAAAGAGAGTTTGATTTAACGTGTTGATTCACAGTTAAGAACAAAATCGGGACAGTTTAAGTGAACGAGTCCAGATCAGGCCTCATGATTTTGAGGATTTCTCTCTCTGCCAAGATCGCTAATTGTGAAGTTCCTCACAGGCATACCTACGCTTGATAGGAGAGTAGCCTAAAATGCTAAGCAAGTGTTGCTAAAGATCGTCAGTTGACAGAACAGTATTCACATAAAAAAACAGTCTTGGAAAGGAATAATCAAGAATTTAAGCAAACAGTATCGTTATAAGCAACCAGCTTTTATCTTCAAGCACTTCAAAATAAATACAAATGAATCACCCTCTTGTGATTTCCCTTTCAAAAATGTAGGCAAATTGTTATGGTTATTGTGGTTGTTTCTGTAATTGATCTAGTTAATATTGTACAGTGGAATGTATACATCATTTTAAATCAGCTACTGAGGAGGCCTGATTAACTTACTGGATTTGTTGAAGCCATTTTGAAGGCTGGAGGCAGTAACTTTGCCAAGAGTGCCATGACACAGGGTTGCTTTGTCTCTCGCTCTTCTTGGAAAGGGCCAGAGCTGACACAACCCCCAAAAGCATGCAATATCAAGCCAATGGAAAATAAGCTTATAGCTAATGGAGGAGGGGTCCTCTCCTTTAGCCTTCCTCCAGCAATGTCCTAGCTGCCCTTCTGCAGTGGGACCTCTCCCAAAAGGTCACAGCACTGCCTGCTACCATGGTGTCCCTTGGGGACAGTGACTCTCGTGGACACTAAGGAGAACAGGCTCTATCCCATGTACTCACAACCTGGCTTTCTGCCACAGTAATCAGGAGCTGAAAATTGCCTTTGGGGATTAGATCCAAGGCCCCTGCAATATTTTTCAGAAAAGGCTCTAAGAATACCAGGAGATAGCATGGGTGCAATGCACCTGTTTTGTCTCTTATTTCTCCTATTTATGCTTAGCAGATCTGCAAATAAAGGACTGGATATCTAAGTCCCTGGCCTAATCAATTGCCCATGACGATGGTTCCACCGTCTAGTTTTTTGTCACGTGGAAAAATATTGGTTTCTTTATTTCAAAGTTTTCCAGCTTCTAGCTGTGTGGAGATTCTACCCTTCTTTATGCTGTGGGACAGGGAAATCCAAGTTCTCAGGAATCCCTCTTTCTCTGATTTTCCTCGTTAGTTCACAGAGAGGATTTCACATATCTCTTGTCTCCTCCTTTCCATAGGAAAAAAAAMCCATGCTTTGAATCTCTTTTTAAGAAGAGTTTTCCATAGGCACAGGTATTTTGCTCATTTTACTCAGCTATGTATGTGTTCATCACCTGTAAGTTCCATCCACTGAACGCTGAAGTTTCTCTTGTGCCCTCAGAGACTGGAGGGCAAAGGAAGGTATTTGTCCCATCTGCTTAATGCTAATTCAGATGCCTAAAGGACAGTTCAGAAGGTCMGAGTTTAATATTCGTGTCTCTTCCATGCAGGCAAGAAAGAAAAATAAATTCCCACCTAGTGGTTATTAAGGGCAGACCAATAAAATATCTTAAGCATAAATATTTCCCATCTTAAATAACTTTATCRGAGGCATACTGTACTACCTGATTCCCTTCTTCCACATACTTTAAATACAGAAATTAACATAGAATTAACTCTATGTCTTAGGTAATTTTTAACCCTAAATTTTGTTTTATTTCTCTGTTGCTAGTGGTTGATTTCCTGTTGTAACTTCTTTTTAAAGAACCTAGTGAAATGTTACTGGATGCCCTAAAGGAAGTATTGCCAGTTATTTCCCCCCCTTGAAAAGGGATGATGAATACATTCAAAGACTGTAAAATTTTGAAAGTTTAGCCATGATTTTAGAAACCATTAGAGGAACTGGTCAATTTTGAGAGTGACACAGTGATGCTTTTAGATAAAAATGGTTGTTTAGTATTTTGAGAGAGAGGTTGTTTGCTTTTACTGAAATTCTCATTCAATTGGGCAAAACAAAAATAGTATTTTCAGTGACCAGTCCCATGATTTGCACTATTCGGTGTGCATGGGATTTGAGGGGAAAGAAGGAGAGCGCAAGCTGCAGAAGGGAAAATTCTGGACGGACATTGATTGAATCGCGGTGTGTGCACCCAGGTAGCRTGCTGTGCTGTGCTGAAGCAGATCTGCGATTCAGTCATTTCAACAGATAGTCCGTGTCATGAGAATGAGCCTGTGAGGATRTGTTTAGCTATTCCAGAATAGGTGAAATATAGTTTGAAAGCTGTTGGGAACTTCAGGGGACTTAATGGGAACAGCACAGAAGTCTGTTTATGAAGGACTCAAGGGCAGTTTTAAAAAAGCCAGTGGGCAGAATTTTCTCTTATTTTCCTTATTATTTTAATTGAACGATTATTCTGTTAGCTCAGTTATAACTCTATATTGCTGATCAGGAAATGTGCAAGTCTTAGCATTTTATAAGCATGGCTATCAATGTGTATAACTTGATGACTAGAAAGCAGGTTTTGTTGGTTTGGGATTATTAGCTTTCACTTTTCTTCAGGGCTTGCAAGGATACAACATTGTATATGATATATAAAGAGAGTTTTTTGTCTCATCACAACCCCAGACACTGCACTTAGGTAACAGGCATCCCAAGACTTGGAGCACGTCCACGTTCAAAGCCTTCAGTCCTACTCTGAGGTTAGGAATCAAAGTTTTTGTGCACCTGATTGATACATTCAATGGGCATAAGCCCAGGGAACAAAACTTGTGTGAATTTTTGGCGGCCCTTTTTCCACAGAAGGAAGACTATCATTACTTGCGAGTTATTATGATAGTTATTTCTGGTAGTAATTCCAGTATATTAAATGATACAAAACATAAACCAGTCCCATTATATTCCAGGAGTAGTCAATTGATACAACAGCTGGGAATGAGATCAAAGCAGCTTTTTCTGTCTGACCGACTGAATCACAGGATACACACATCATATGCTGGCTGCTGACACAGCGCTGTGTATCAACAGCAGTCTGAGAATAGAAAAAAAGATGTTACAATGCACACATTTTGGGAAGGGTTGCGCTCATACCACAACACAGGCACGTTTGTTTGTTCACTGTAGACTGAACAAGTTTAAAGACTGACAAAGCAGCATTGCAATGGCACATTTGCACCGGAGCACCAATGCAGTCTGAGTACGTAGACAGTCTGAGGATGCGACTGGTGATGCTCCCACAGTCACTGCTCTAGCGTACAGTACGTTTGAGGATGCAGATTTGTCAGAGCTCTCCAATGCCAGTGAAGAGGGAGCTACAAAAATTACACATTTCAGCTTCTTGGTTTGGAGTGCTCACACTGGACATTTTGGGTACTTGTTTATGTTCTGCGTATTTCAGAAGTTATGACATATAAACCTTCCCATTCTGTCTGGAGCCTTGTGCAAAATTACAAGGAGACTATAAATAGAAATTCAAGACCAARCAGCTGCAATTTCCTTTCTTTTAGCAAGACCAAAAAGTGTAGTTGTAGTTATTAATAAAAYATGTAACATTTGGAGAGCTCTGTAATCTGCTTTTCTTATGTRTAGTTCCTTTTCTTTTAGTGGGAGTGCCTGCAAAGGAAGGAGACCCTCAAGAGATGTAAGGGGGATAGAATTAATCCCAAATTTCCCAAACTGAGAAAACTGTCAACACCAAAYTACTTCACATTACAGCTCTGAAAGACAGGTGGATAAAGACGATTATCTTCATTGCCTGGGTGCAAAGGTGAACTGGGGTTTTATTACATTTCCCTGGAGTCATAGAGGGAAACAGAAACAGACGCTCAGGAATTCTTAATAGCTCTGTAATGTCTTGTGAGTCCATGCTTAGCATGAAATAAGAAAGAAAAAGGCACTGCAATTAAATTTGTTTGACTTGGCAAGCTCTTAAATAGCAAACTCTTGGGGAAGCAGGGAGAAGGCGGCTACAGAGCCTTTGCCTTCTCTGCTGCAGAGACCAAAGACTGAGTTTCATTAACAGTTACACCTACAATCGTTCAAAAATAATTACCATGTAAAATGAATTTGTCTTAGAAGCAATTAATTTAATAATCCTGAAACAAATCTTGCTAACTTAATCAGGAGTTTTGCCAGATAAAAAAATAAGTAAATATTTCAKCAGTGTGACCCTGTACATATATTCCCTCTACTTAAATGTTTCCCAACCTCCYCTTAAATGCAGAGGGGTTATAAGCTAATTTAACACCTACTGCTCCAGTTCATACCTGGTCATAAGATGCTAACATTCAAACCCAACACAAACCTTTCRTATTGTCCCCACGTCCATTTCTGCTCCTGCATTACCTAGTTCATTTAGTTGGGCTGGTTATGCCAATCCCACTGTGCTGGCAATACCAGGCAATACCCACTCCTCCCCTGCTGCAGCGGTTTCTGTTCTGGTGAAAGCTGGCTTTCTTCAGCACTCAGGCCTCCTGCTTGGAGGAAACAGAAATGGGATCAGAGCAACATATTCAAACAGAYTCACTTCTAAAGGGCTTTTGCCACCCTGTATTACTGCTGTTGCAGTGGGTGAATCCAATGGAAGGTCCTGCCCTGTCTTTCCTCATTCATGTGCTCAATTCTGTCACTCGGCTGCCAGACAAACAGTGAATGAACCTTTAGAGGAGTTAAAACCCCTTCTTAAAATCCTGTGTTTGTCAGAGGGCAGGCTCAGCCATGAGCCAGCTGCCCCATGCTTCCCTGGTTCTAGCCTTGTGTTAAGCTCTCCTCCCCCCATGTTGACACCACAATCCCATGCCCATACTCTTTGGGATAACAGTCTTCCCTTGATCCTCTCCTGCCTGGGAGTGTTCACCTTCAAGTTTCTGTTTCTTCAAAGACAATCAATTCTGTATTCTGACATCCAAAAATCTTCTTGGCCCACCCTTACCCTAAGATAAAACCTCCAACAGACAAAAATATGAACAGATGAATACCAGTTCATTTTGTCCTTCTCTCTTTGGTGCCATAGGCCTGTCTTTCCCATGTGCACTCAAGAAAGGAGAGAGGCTATTCTGGGATACCATGGGACATTTGACAGCCGACCTAATTCAGAATTCATGGCATGGACATGATGGGCATCAGAAATCAGGAAAAGGCACCAGTGAGGCTGGAAGAGTTGAGAAGAGACAACACAGGGGAAAAAATTAAGTACAGACACCACCCATACTAAAATGCTTYGAATTTTTAAAAGGTACATAACTACAATATTTGAGCACTTTAACTGAAATATGGTTTTATACTAAAARCATATTTCATCTGTTCTTTGGAATCACAGACTTTGAAATAAATGAGTTCTTTTATTATCAATTTGCCTTGTTATACCAAATTAACTTTCATTAGTTTAATCACCCATAATRTATACAGCTTAAAAGAAAAAGGCATCCATTTTGCCTAGCACAGCAAATCCRAAGTTCTCATAGAAATGTACTGCTTAATGTAGAGAGAGTTCACAGTTTTCTAGTGGTGAAACTAGTTATGCCTGGTAATAATACTGAGAATAATTCTGGCGGTATTGGACCAGATTAAATGCACCYGATTCTAGCAATTTCTGTGAAACACTGACAATAGAAGACTAACCCCTTTCCTAATCCTCCCACCACAGGGGAGAACCATGCTCATCTCTTTCCCCTCTTTCTGTCCACTGAATATTTAGGGTGCCTACAGTGACACTACTCCACTTCATTCTAACTTCAGTTAATTATAAGGCTCTAGTTGTCAAATCTTATTATGCTCAAGACAAAATTAAAYTGTGGACGATGTCTCCACAGGATGCTGTTTCTGCCAGTTTCCCTTTAGAGAAGAAAGGATTTAAACTTTTTACATTAAAAGCCCTTCCCAGATTGTGAAGGGGGCAAAACAATGCCCCAAACAACACCAAAACCCCCACAGAGACTGAAATCAAAATGATTCCAGAGATCCTTAGGAAAACAAAAAGGAAACTAGTAGGGGGCCATRGAACCCTCGAAACAGTTTGCATGAAAAATTGAACATATTGAGGAAGTGGAGAAGACATCACAGAAACCTTGACCTGACAAACTTCTTCCTGTGAATACGATGAAGAAGCCACTCGTTTGTAGCTCCAGAGTGTGACTGAAGGAGGAAGATGTTGGGGAGTGCTGCTGTTAAGTTCTCTGTTGGAAAAAGCCATTCGTACTGAACACACACCTGACCTCAGGTTTACATACAAGTGTCTGAATTACTTTCATCTGACTTTCATCTGACTTTAAAATATTATGGTGTCAGAAAAGAGCATGCTACCCAAATTGTAAACATAAACTGTAAACAGAAATAAAGAAGAGAGTGCTTTTACTTCAAAATAAATCAAAAGRTTTTCAATTAAAACTGGAATTTCCAGTTACCCATTGTTTCATTTACAGCTGATCATTAAATTCCCAGAATATTTTGCATATGCATTCATGAAATAATTTATTCATTTTGAATAGGTTAGAAAGGAAGATGTATAATGGCAGTTACTGGTATGAAATTTACAGAGATCTTAGGATTTCTTTCCCTAAATTAGTAYGGATAAATGTATTCCAAGTGACATAAAAATCTTCTCAAGTTTCTCCTGAGAGAGGTGTTTTGTTTTAGATGAGCTCATATAGCAAGCAACTTAAAGAAATTTCATTTATATTTGTTTACACTTATGCACTCCATGCATAGGCTGAACCTTCTGTTGCCATGGTCCTTTGCGCATCTTCTAGTCTCCCTGATTCCTGTGCATTGGTTTACTGTATTCAGAGGGGAACCCATTAACTTGCTCCACGTTTGATGTGATTGACACTCTTTCAATATTAATTCCTTGGTGTGTCATACGTTGCATGATAATAGTTATTAATGWTCGCCAAGATCACAGATATTTGCATTCACCATTCTTCTGTTATACAAGCAAAAAAAAAAATCCATTAAGCAATTTTAAATATTAATAGTGGTATTAATACTATTAAAATAATGAAAATATACATCCATTACAATCTTTATTTCTTTGGAAAAAAAATCAGTTTGTTTTTGTCTGGAGCTTGTTGGATGACTGCATCTACAGTGAAGTGCCAAAATGCAGCCTTTTTATTCCTCTCTCCAGAGACTGAAAAACAAAACAAGAGTCAGTCATTTCAACCACACTGAACGATCATGCTGAGCTGTACCAGGACAAAATCATTTTGTGGTTATAGAAATTCTGAGCCAGACCTACAGTACATATTTAGCTGGTCCCTGTGGAAACAGGAAAGCTGTTCAGAAGTGCTGATTTCATTATAACAGTCAAAACAGAGTCCTCACACTGAAGAGTTATGCAAACACCAGTAACGTGTCAAGGATTGCCCTAGAATATCACGGCGCCATGGAACTGCCCTYGCATAAAAATGACTCCCTTCCTCCCCTTCTCCATCACATACAACGCTTAAGCAGAGATAGCTAAATGGCTGAAAAAAATTTGGGRGGCATTTCAATGCATTTAAATCTTAAATAAATCTTATTGAAAACTTGAGTTTCAAGTAGCTCTATGCCAAAGTAGGCACTAATTATTAAATATATATCAAGTCTTTGATTGCCATCAGCTGGAGTTATGTATATGYCCCATTTCTTTGCTGGGTTAGGTTCAAAATTGAAGTGGTAAGTGAGTAGAGGAAATCACAGTACATTCAAATCAAATTTAAAAAAGAGCTGAGGTATATAGAATCAATTAATACTTTTTTTTCCTACTGTCATGTAAGTAGTGGTCAAACACAAATGCCTGAAAGGGGACACAGATTTGCAGACGTGAGAATTACAGCTGGTTCCAAACTTCCTACATCCACTGCCCATAAATATATTCTGCAACATTACTTACAGGAAGTAAGTTTTTCCTACCTTGTGAAGGACAAGAGGTGTCCTCATCATAAAGGAACTCTGAATGAACTCAATGTTTACCGCTGTACTGCTCAAAAATTGACGTTTTTGCTCTTTATGCTTTTCAGAAAGATCAAATTCAAGCTTGGTTGTATAAGGGAAAAGAATTGTATAAGTTCACGAGTAATCTTATTTTATATTCCTTTAAATGGCATAAAATCTTTTAGATTGCATCCTGCACATTTCAAATCTAAATGTTAATTAAGGTGCACTGAAAACATTCCATCAGAACTTATCGTGTACAACACACCATTTAAGCAATTCYGAAACATTGTATTAGACCATATTAAACCTCTTTGTAGGATAATAGGATGATTCAAATAGTTGTCACTGAAGTAAATATAAATCACAGCTTGACTAATCATAAACAAGCATTGTTATTAAAAAATGCTTTTTTCTAAGTGAACCTTCTAATGTAGTGTTGTTTTTTTCAAAGTATGAACTGGGAGAAGTGCTGGTGGCTATATCTTTAGTTCAGAGTTGAGTTGAATCTAAAGGTTATCCTGACCATTCAGGTTTTAAAGTGGCTTATATTTTACAAATATTTTGTTCAGACAAAGACGATGTTTTTCCTGAGTCACAACAGCTGAAACACCAAATTCTAAAGGCACTTCACATTTATAAGGTGACCTTCCAAACAGACCCTTCAAATCTGTGTAGGTGGACTCCACACCTGGAGATCTTTGTTTGCTTGGGTTTCTTGTTTTTCAGAAGCAGCATGTATCTCTCCCCCATACTTCTTTTTTCTGATTTGCAACTTGGTCCCTTGTTAACAACTGATTTAAACAGCTCCTGCCCTGTAACAGCCACGTGTTTATGTCACTGCAAGCGCTGATGGGGTGTGCGTGTGCAGATAGGGGAAGATGGAGGAGAAAAACAGCGAGGAGTGAAAATCAGGATGTAACATTATAAAACATCTACAGCTAAAGACTCTACAGAATTCCAGTATGAAACAACTGCTTTCACCAGGAAGAGCTTATTTCCATTCTTCTTTCTTTGTCCAATCCTTTTTAATAGTAGCTCTGCTTTGAGTCTATGCTTTCAGCCTGGTTTCATGCCTTCCAGTTTTTCAAATCATGGACACAAGCAGATCTGGTAAAGTTGCTGACCACAGACACCTGCATGTATGGTGCTTGTGTGGTTTAAGATTCCCATAAGTATTTCAGTTGCATCTAGCATTTATGTCTTCCCTGAGGAATGCTGTGCTTTTGAAAGCGCATCAGCAAAGCATTTCAGCCTGTGAGAGATACAGCATACTCCTACTGTTTATCCTCTTGGCCGACATTTATCATTATYGGACTGATCTGTGGCTAGCCATGGATGTGAGGCCTCTTACAGACAGAATGATGAGCAGAATGATTATCAAGCCTACCAACATCTCTACTGCTCAGTTCCTCTGAAGCCTTTGGGGAGCAGGCAGGTGTCCTTGCCAGCCTCCACGCTCTGAAGGACAGGGGAGCAGGTCTGGGAGTTGCCTAGAATACAAAAGGAGCCCTCACATTGCTAGACGTTTTATACAGAAAGAAATTCAATTCTAATATTTAACATTGTCAAAGTTCAGGCATTCCTTCAGTGCTTCATCACTACAGAGGCATGCATATTATTTTTATAGAGAAAGAAGTCTAAGAAAAGAAATCAACTGGTTTCTCTTCTCACACCTGCAATGTGACAGGTTGTTATAAACCCAGGATTTACTTGTGAGGTAGTACTTATTGCCTCTCACAGAAAGTGGGGTAATTTTATCTGGTGGGAACATCTTATTTCTAACAGTCTTATGTGTAAGAAAGTARAACTAGTTAAGAAACACTCTTTCTATATTAGCAGCCCCCATGCCTTTGGCTAAGAATTACTAATTTGTCCATCAGTATTGACTTTGAAAGTCAGTTCACTACCAGATTTATAATAGCATGTAATCAAACTCTCGCTTGGCGCTATGTTTCATTGGTGACATGACATAATCCATTTTCTGTGTGTTAAAACTAGGGTAAGCTCTTTTTAGTGTTGAAATGTCAACCGTGCAGCCTGACACATGTTTTGATTGAGTTTGGACATCCTGTTGGGCTCTCTGAGAAACTGAMTTTTAAAGCGGCGCTTATGAAGAGCCTTTGGTACGTTTATCTTTGCAACTGTTCCTTTGTTCTGTTCACACAGCATGCTGCAAACTGGATTTTTTTCTTTCAGTTCATAAAATATAACTAATCAAACATCTTTCTATGTAAAATTTTAAAATAATATCCATAATTAGATAAGAATCAAATAAAAAACCTGACAAAGGATGGCCCCTCACTACAAGAAGGACATTGAGGTGCTGGAGCATGTCCAGAGAAGGGCGACGAGGCTGGTGAAGGGTCTGGAGAACAGGTCTTATGAGGAGCRGCTGAGGGAGCTGGGGTTGTTTAGCCTGGAGAAGAGGAGGCTGAGGGGAGACMTTATCRCTCTCTACAACTAYCTGAAAGGAGGCTGTAGAGAGACGGGTGCTRGTCTCTTCTCCCAAGTAACAAGTGATAGGACGAGAGGAAATGGCCTCAAGTTGCGCCAGGGGAGGTTTAGATTGGATATTAGGAAAAATTTCTTCACTGAAAGGGTTCACTGCATTGGAGCAGGGTGCCCAGCGAAGTGGTGGAGTCACCATCCCTGGAGGTGTTCAAAAAACGTGTGGATGAGGTGCTTCGGGACATGRTTTAGTGGGCATGGGTACTGGGTTGATGGTTGGACTCGATGATCTTAGAGGTCTTTTCCAACCTTAATGATTCTATGATTCTATAAGTTCCATTAGACATCACAAAGGAGCAGAACAGCAGGACAGATCAGGAAAAGATAAAACGTAGAGGGATGAAGGACAAGTGACTGAACAGGGAGAGCTGAATATGAGATGAGGCAACAAATTGTAATGGAATTGAAGGACAAAGACTAAAAAAGGTATAGAAAGGAAAAGGAAAGACTGAATGGAGACTGGTATTGTTCAAGCTGCAARATAAAAGAAAAGGTGGGGAGAAGAGGGATTTTTTGAGTTCTTTGCATTTACTGTTCTGGCCACCTGTGTTTCCTCAAAAAAAAAAAACAAAAAAAACGAGGGGGTGATTTACTGGTTAATCCTTAACCATTGATATGCCTTACTTTGTAAGAGTAACTGTAGATGGTTGGGAATTAAGGAGAAATATTGAATGTTAGAAATTGCAGATTGTTGAAGCGTCATTTTTTCATTAGAAATTTTCACTTCTGTATTTATCTTATTCTGGATTAAGATACATTCAATTTTTATTTTCCATTGTCATGTAGAGGCCATTCAGTTACATGATAATCAGCAACAGTTCTATTATAACAAAAACATCATAAAAGACTCAACATGCAGAGCAATGCATCTTTCTCCAACATGTAACAAAAGGTTTTGTACCACATTCAAAGGAGACACAGAAGAAATTGTAGCAGAATCCCTCATTCTAGCCTGCAGTATATAAAGACTGGGCCAAARTTTGGCAGGATGCCTTTCACAAGCCTGTTAGAGTCTCATTCAGTTTTGGAGTGACCTTGGGAAGGTTAGCATCTATGCAAACCAGACTCCATAGTGCTTTTCTTTTTGTTCTCTGTTTGTATTCCTGTAGTTTCTTTACAATATCATCATGGCTTTCAAATAAATCTTCTTGATAAACGCCTATAAGCATGTGTATGCTGCAGCAGGTTTGACTGGATTCTGGTGGTCATTAAAACATGGACGCAACAGCCACCAGTCCAAAGCACCGCTAAAGCTAAGCCTGATCCTCTCTGCCTGTTAAAAAAGTTGGATTGGCAGCTCTRTGACCTAGGATGGTGTTTGATTAGCACATACAATGTCTAGTCTTGTGGAACAGGAAAATAATTTCGTCTTCTTCCCCAGTGAAGTCCATTTATTGAGGTCTAAGAATAGTGATTTTAGTCCTCACACAGACTTCTATCCTCCTGCAAGGAGGCAGAAGTTAGATTTTAACTGAGTATGTCACTGAGCCCAAGAACATAGGCTGGAAGCTCAAATATTTATGATTAACAACTCTTATTTGAATGCTTAGATGTATTAACTTACTACAAAGTACTCCAAGAATGAAGAGAAAATTATCCATAAATGTGTAATCCATTCAATGGATTCTTCCAGTAATACAAATAAATACATATTTTACCATTTATGTTTGTAATGGTATCAGGCAACTGAACTATACTGCAACTRTTTATGAAGTCTACAAGTTATCTTGAGTGCTGAAGAGGTATTTTCTTAGACTCCTACAGCACAACACTGTGGCATCAGAAATACTGTTCAGTGAGGGTGGCTATAAAAGAGTTCTGCCACTTTCTCTCTCCTGTTTACTTAGAATTACCTGGTGAAAATGAACTTTTAGTTCTCTGTAGGTATATTGACAGAAATTGTTTTTGCTGTAAGTAAACAAGCAGAATCCCCAAACATACTGGGTTATATTTTAATAAATTAAGCATTGATTTATTCTTTTTTAACTAGTCAAATAAGAGTAAAACTGGCAGCTTGGAAAAAATGCTAATGCATGACAAAATTCGTGCTGTATCCCGAGTGACTAAATTCTATCTAATTAATGCTAGCATAAATCCAGAGGAATTTTGTGGAAATAAAATTACTTACACTTTCTTTCTCTAGCCTAATGGWCTGCAACATTTGGTCCACATCGTTTAATATAATGGAATTTACTTTTGATATGCAAAATATTTCAACTGCCAGGACTCTCATGCAAGAAGAAAAGAAGAATGCGAGTAGCTGCCAATGTGAACTCYGAATGCAGTACATTTTCATCAAATAGTCTCAACAAACACTCCTTGCACTAACTTCACTGTTCACTGAGAATAAATGTCTCTCATAGTTTCATCAGATCAGAAATACCAGTTCATTTGGAGCAAGTAGAATGGTAATTACTTAAAGGGAAGCTTGAACAGTTTGTGTTGTCATATATTTTTTTGCAAGTGTTACAAAACAGGTAGGTGAAAATATTTTGACTTTTAACATCGACTGTGCCACTCTGATGAAGCATGCGCTTACTTCCTGAGTAGGCTGTTTCTGCATGATACAAACTGTAATATATGACATTATACAAAAGTAACACAAGCTTAGAAGACATTAKGTCAATAACAAAAAAATAGGGAAACAAATCATTATTCAAGGSCACATACATGTGAGAGAATTCATTATATTGTAATTCCCCCCCTCCAAAATAATAAAAAATTCACAACCACTCAACATATGTGCAAAGATGTCACTATGCTATTTCTACAATTCACATAAACAACGCTTAAACCTAAAAAATAATGAACCCAGACCCTCAGGCTTGTATATATATTCAGACAAACTTCTATGTTCTAAGGCCAAGCCTGGTATTTTAATCATGCAATCATCTGTAATGAACTAATTTGCTACAACATCTCATTGAATCCTTTGCTGACATGTTTACTGTTACCCTCTTCTTGCCCCTAAATAATTTTTAATACAGATTAGGAAAACAAATAAAAAACAGAACCAAAATAAACTAGCAAAACAAAAGTTATTTCCTTGTCGTTATGTCCTGACATTACCATCATCTACCCCTTACAGAAGTCCAGAGATGTACATGGTGCTTAGGATCAGCACCCTTGCTCCAGACTAACAACACAGTACAATCATCAGAGGAGTCTTTCCAGCYGGAAGGGCTGGTGTTAAACTGTAGTCGACACGAAATCTTGATCGCAAGAAAGATCTTCAGACRTTCAAGGTCTCCAAGTGGGCTAGGCGCTGACAGGGGATTTACCTTCACAGAACTAGAGCTTCTACAGCAGCCACGATATGAGATAACAAGCAGACCAAGGATTTAGAAGTATGGAACCATGTGAGTGAAGGTAATAAAACTACATGACTGCTTGGATAARCCATCTTCCATCATACAACAACCCTGGTTGACTCTATTATGTGTAATAAAGACGGCTGACTATATTCTGAGGCATCCTTAAAGGCTTTTTTCCCAAACATTCTGCTTTAGGTCAATAGGATCTGTTCTTTTCATGCTAATGCTATAGATAAGCTCTGATTTAACCTTGTTGTCAGTAAGATACCTGTGYGGACTTGTGCGGACCTGTGCAGACCTGAAGACTTTCAACTAAGCCTTGACTGTCATGCAGCTCCACAATTCAGAAGAACAAAATGGGTTCCCATTAACRAGGACTTTCCATTTATAGGAAAAAGCATAAACATTAAAGAAAGGGACCTGATTAGATTTCTTGATCGAGAAGAAGGTGGGAAAATTGATAACACCATGAAACACTTGTATACCCAATTAAAGAAACGAACATCCTCTCAGATAACACTCTTTTGTTCATRTGAATTTATGAGGAGTCTCTTGACATCTATTTTGCTGAAAATAAATTGGTTTTGYGGGGCTTGAAGGTCTAGAAATTTACTATAAACAATGATCACCACCACTCTGATTACTTTACTGCACATTAACTGTCAGAACTAAAACTGCAGCTAGTAAGATGCTCTAGCAAGTGCCCAAAGTAGATTCATATCCAAAGTACGTGGTTGCAAATATGCCAAATGCATAATTGTAGATGGAGAGGTGACCACCCAGATAAGYAAATATTGTTCACAAAGAAACAGAAATAAATAAATAATCACAACTTATTTTTATCCATCTGCACTTACCTTATGAGCAGAGCATTTTTTATTTGGTTACAAGTCTGATCTATCATCTCATTAGAGTTTCYAGTATAATCTAGTGTAGCAGCTAGCATAAATTAGGCCTAGTTAGCATAGCTATTAGTATAAGCCCGTGAACTTTAACTGATTGATGACCTTTAAMGGTCCCTTCCAACCCAAACTATTCTATTTTTTTTGTTGTTGTTGTTGTATGTAGTAAAAGTAGATACAAATATGGCCTATCTTAAACAAGAGAATAGTTTTCRTGTGCTCAAGGAACTAGATGGACAAACAACCCACTGATCATCAAGAAGTGCAAAAGTGTCCAGAGGTGTGCAGACTGTGGCGATGGCAAATAAGAAAGCATCTATTCAAGTCGGGCAGCCTAAGCATCATCAAGTTATTCTCTACCCAGTCCTAAAGCTGAAGACATAAGAATACTGGATTAACTGAGAGTTTCTGAAAAATGCTCCAGGGAGGGATGCCCCACAATCCTTCACCAGGATCTGAGAACATCTCTCTAACCTTGGGGAACCCAGGGAGCGGAAAAAAGCCCACAAACCTGCGCCAGGACTGTGTGTAGCATAGCAGAAGCCCCCATGTTGGCCTGCCCAACCTTCCTCTGGGTCTGTGCCGTCTCTCCTGTGGAATGGGGAATTTGTGTCATTCATAAAATTGCATGTATCTGTGATTAATGTGCTTTGGTAACCAAATCCATTTAGCTTCCATGCTGTCATTTGTTCTTAAACATCAACACCTGGATGCTTGAGAAGACATCCAAGCACTTGGCAAGTCCTATTCTTTACATGGGCAAATGCAATGTTTACATGGGTGAGAAAAATGTAGCCCTCTTTGAGATAGGCAAGACAGAGGAAGAAACAGTGKCTAAAACACAGCTATTGTCACAGCACCTCTTCCTAGCTGAATGTGTGCAGGGACAAACTTAAACAAAGGATCCACACAGCTTCTAAGGCAAATATTCACAGCACCATAATATTTTATCTTGCTCTAATTGACAACTTATCTGTGGAAGAAAATGATTTGGAAAGCTGTCTTCATTATAAATAGAATTGTTTTATTAYGGATTGCTTTGTGTACCTGCAATTCAGAACAGATGCACTCTAAAAAAGAAGTTATCTGTGTCACATTTTGGGGATTCTTACAGCAGGTTTGATGGTCTTTTAAGGAACATTTAAGTGCATGTTAATTCTATACAACTTAAAGTGCATCATTTTTTATATATCATCTAATATCAATACTGCCACGTTCCTGCAGGAGCAGGCAGATGAAACAAAGCACCTCAGCTGACAGACGTGCAAGTTGCAGGATATATCTGGAATTCTCCAGGATGGCAAAAGTCAATGAGAGTCAACTGACTGAAGTCAATGAGAGTTTTACAGGTGTTTAGGCTGCATCAGGAACACAGAGCCCTAAGTATGGTTAGATGGACATTACAGTGAAAGAAAATGAAATGTGACCTCAAGTTAGTAACCATGTAGTTTGATGCTAATCTGATAGATAATTTTTATATTATTTTGGGAAATGATAGTGTGTCAGCATGTAAGCCACAAAAAAAAAAAAAAATAAAAAGAAGAAAAAGAAAAAAACAGAGAGTATGTTAGTAGTAGRTGCAGTCATGCTCTGAAGGGAGATACAGGTGTGGGAGAAGGCAATGGTTTTTGGTCACAGATGCCAAATGAAGACATCTGGGCACCCTGTGCATGCTCTACCCGTAGACAACAGCTCACTGATTTTGGGGCCTCACTTGGCAGCTTCCTCCTCCACAGTGGAAAAAGGATTAGTGGGTACTTCTTTTATGAAATACACAGGGCCAATCTAAACATCAGGACTCCTCATTATACTAGCCACAGCACAAATACAGAGCTTGGGACAGTCCCTGTGCTAAGGGGATTACAGTMAAAAATAGATTAAATAAAGATTACTGTATCCTTCTTATATATGAGGTAGAGGAGCTCAGTTCACATGAGCGAGTTCTTCCAGTTCACACAAAAGGGAAGTAATGGAAAATGGATTTAACCCTAGCTGCCTTGAATATTGCTCCATTGTTTGCATTGCCAATATTCTTCATGATGCYTTTGGAGGCTATGTTCTCATGAGCCTGCCTCTCACCACAGCATCCCTACTGCCAAGGACTCACAACTCAATTTTCTGCAGAACTCCRCAGAAAATCATGTCTCATGCAAAAGAAGCAGCCACAGAAAGCTTAAAAAAAAAAAAATCTCTTCTACTCTCCAGATATATTTTTCTCATGCTGCCCAGTCACACATATTTGCATATGTGTGTATTAAAAATAAAAAACGTATGAGTAATCACATAGCATTTCTGCAAGAAAGGTACACCGAGGAAAAGTGGGTCAAGGATGAGAACTGCAATGGTGAAAATGGTTTGAAAGCAAAACTCAAGTGTTTGTTACAAAGCTACAGCCTTGGCTGCGAGGGACTCTATGGGCGTGGGAGCTGCTGGAGGAGCTCTGCATCATATTTCATGCTGCAGCACTCGAGCCACTGGTCTGAGGGAACGCTGCTATGCTATCCAGTGAGGCAGGAACCAAGATTTCATCTTCATTTTGATTCTCTAGGTACTCTTGGGGGGAAGAAAAATCATGTGGGGGCTAGCAGTTGGCAGTGTCTGTGTTCAGTACCCACTGCACAAAAAGCACCCATGGACGAGAAAGGTACAACCCCTCTTTTCTTTCCCTTTGCACACCAGGGGGTGATGTCTGTAGATGGGACTATACAGGAAGCAATAATTAACCATCTGACATTCTTCAGGATAACTATAAAGAGGAAGAAGTGACCAGCATATGTCTGTCCTTTAGCCATATATGTGCAAAACAAGGCAGAGACCTTCCCCGCAGGAAGAGAATGAACCTATATGCCTACAAAATGAGTGGATTCAAATGCTAACTCTTACAATTTATACATAAAAACATGTCTAGCCTTTACTAGGCAGTTGCAATCTAGGCCCTCAGGAAAACAATAGGGCTGAGGTCTTCAGCTGAGTTCAGGAAAATAAATGCACAAGCAGGCAGTCAGGGATTTTAACTCTGCCTAAAGCCACAGGTCTGAACAAAGACTGTTTTGCAACAAAAGAAACCCCTTCCTCTCTTGCACCTYCGCTGTCTGTGTAAGAAGAAAATGAAGTGAAAAGAGCATTCAGGCTGCCACAAACCTACACACCAGCAGTGAAGGCACCAATGTGTCATCGTCTATCTCCGCAGGGATTAATTTATTCTCTGATGATAAAAAAAATTTGGAAGCTGTGGATGCTAAAATGTGGAGTTATGATGCTGCCACTGTAGTGAAGTAAACATTTAAATCCTCTGAATGCTAAAAAGGAAGCGACACAGCAGTGTGCGGGTTTTAATGTGTGACATTCAACAGCGTGAATGGTATTGTGGARTGCATATGCCCACATAGCTACTGTAATCAGATGTAGAGTATCTATAGGGCGGTGAGCCAATATCRTAGCCCTACTGGGTTATTAAGAAAAAGGAGGAATGGAATAAAGATGAAATAACAGCTATCATATTCAAATACCAGGACTCTTTGTTTGTCCAGAGTGGTATTCTCAGGGCCAGTGTGGGGAAAGAAAAAGACAATCATCTGGGGAACACTGGGTCTCAGGGAGGTGAGCTTGCTTTTCCTTCGGGAGGCCAGGAGCCTCGCAATGCAAAGATGGGCCACTCTCCTGCTATCAAGGYAAATCTCTGGAGGGGGGAGAAAGGCAGCAGAATACAAAAGGCTCTGTGCCCCGACTGGAAAAGGGAGCATGTAATTAAGGCTGCTAGTAATCTGTAAAGGAAATACGATGATGCAGAGCATCCTCTTTCAATTCAGGAAGAAGGAAAGAGATCCGACTCTTAAGAGAACGCAGATTTGTCTTTCCCARCACTATGAAAGTGGCAATTTCGAGGCAATTTTGCTTCTGCAGGCTGGGTTAAGGTGTTCAGGGTTTTCCGAAAGCAAAATAAAACAAACACACATCCCAAAGAACTGACTAGGTGGAGATGGGCTGGAGAAATTTCAAGTACTGACAATTTCAAGAAATTACAAGAAAGTTTTCCTAACGCACACTCCAACATAAAACTTCTCTTGAAACTAGTGAGCAATATATTTTTAACATTTCTTCCACCAGTCTGTAAGTCCAATTTAGATGAGACACAGCTGTACTGCCATGAATTAAAACGTTGTGCTTGTCCACTTACATTAACAGCAACACCCCTCACAAGCAACCTGCATTTCACATAGCTACCACACAAAAAGCAAATAAACTATACATCACTTAGGAACAGCATTACTAATTGCAACCAACGCATAAGAAACAACACGTGACCACTACCCAATTTCTCATCTGGAACATGGATCAAGCACAATTAAGCCATAAAAGTCAAATTCCATTAGAAAAATACAATTTCCTCTGTGGCTGCATGCAAAATAAACACGTAAGGAAAATTATCACATATAGTAGTAGTAGTCCCTTTTGTCTGGCTGTAGCATGAAGTATAGACCTTTTATCTGTGCAGAAGCACAGGAACTTACTCACTCATCACATTGCTCACGGTGTGGCTGTGCTGACACCATCATCAACTGGCTATTCAGATAGCCAGGAGGTTCAAGCTCTTCATGTCTTACTAAGACCCGCTCTTTTAAAAYGTGGTATGAAAACTAAGCAAGTAAACAAGAGACGTTTAAAGTTGCAGGACAAGAAGCACCTTTGCAGTTTATGGAGGAAAAGCTAGATTAAAATCCTGGTTCCCAACACTGATGGCATTTCTGTGTTGATTTACACTTGAATTTGGTGCTTGACAGTCTGAAAAAGACCAAGAAGAATCTTGAATGTGAGCTCATTCTGCCTGTGCATTTGAATAGTATATTCACCGCATGCTTAGAGATAACAGAAACCAAATCTGTTTTATGTCTGCTGTCAAAATGACTTAYGGACTGATAGGAAACGAGCATTTTTAAAGAAGAGAAAGTATACAATCATGTTATTCATAGATTACAAAGGATTGTCCACAGTATCTGTAGAACAACAGAACAACGACTGTTTACAGTTCAGACTTTTGCACCAGACTCTCYGTACTGATACGGTGGGGCTCAGTAACACGTGTGTACTACCAGGTGGTGGTTGCACTGGTGCAGTTTACCTCAGTGTACTACGCAGCTGCTGTAGCTACAGGGTCATGAATTGCCAGCAAATAGGGAAGAACAAAACACTTCTGCTGAACAAGCAGAAGTTGTTAGACAGAACCATTATCACCAGCATCTGATGCAAAGCACTTTCCCACTCTTAGTATTTTTTTTTAAATCATATTTAGAACAGACCAAATGCTGTGGATGGGAGCTCTGTCAGCCAGAACATTCAGATGGGTCTGTCTAGGGAGAACCAAAATACAAAAAGCTTGTAAACAGCTTTCTGCCTCTCAGGCTGCATCCCTGCAGAGTAGGTCTTTGCTCTCAGGCTTGCTTTCAGCCGATTCAGTGGCTTTCTGAGTTGCAGCAAACTCTATATTCTCCCCTCTTAGCCTTTGAAAATGTCTCTCCATCTCTTCAGAGACCTATCTGTCTGCTTGATTAAGTGTCCYAGTTGCTGGGACAGAGTGGCAGTCTCCAAGTTCCTTTCACTCCCCTGTTCATCGTCGCCCCAGAAGTCTTTTCTCCCCATCCAGACCCTGTCCTCCTGCAGAAGGCTTCCACCCGAGTGGCTTTTGTTGAAGGACCATAACATGCAACTGAGAACACACCACCTAGACTGTTACTGTTCATCACAAATAATTTTAGAAGCTGAAGCATTCTGGCTGAGAACCAAAGGAAAGGAAAAAAGTTTTCCATGAAGTGTTGTCATTTTGGGTAGAACGTATTACTGCATCTGAAATCCAGTTTAACACCAAGAGGTTTCATGGACATATTCTGACAAATTCTCATAAGGGAGTTTTGCCTTCAGAAGGCAAAACTTGTTTTAAGCGTAGTGATTMATTTTACTTGATATAACTAATGCTGCTTTGGAAAAACAGCATGTCCATTTTCAATGTCAACACATACAAGGAAATTTGCATTGCAYAATGAACTGCAATGCGAATATTCATTCCAAGTTTCATAACTGTTCACAAAAAGCAGAAAGGTAAAATGTGACTCAGCTAAACCAGCTGTGAACCACAAGCATGAAGACTGAAAACGAAAAGGGGAAGAGCATTGCTTTAACTAATTATCCAACAGATTYGCATGAACTGTCCACTGCAATTGCGAAGCAAATTTAAAGGCAGCTCAGTTAGTATTCCAGAACGCTGAGACCTATCAGAATTCTACCCCTAATAAATAAAAAAAAGACAGASTTTTAAGTCATACCTTCATTTTAATGACTCCAGAGCAGACACCTCTGAATTTGGACCACTGTGAAGGCAGCAACTCAAAAGTCATGATGCCAGGAGGAAGAAAGAAGATTGGGTGGGCAAGTACTAGTCCGTCCTCCCAAAATTCTCATATGCTTCATCCAGCAACTCGTTAATGCACAAGCAGTCCTGGGAAGAGGCAGATGAAGCTTGATCCATCTGAAGTCACTATTCTTATCTCTAGACTAGGGACTCCTGTTCATTTGTACTGGTTTTGGCTGGGATAGAGTTAATTTTCTTTACAGTAGCTTGTATGGTGCTATATTTTCAATTTGTGACTGAAACAGTGTTGATAATACAGGGATGTTTTAGTTACTGCTGAGCAGTGCTTACACAGAGCCAAGGCCTTTTCTGCTTCTCACACCATCCACCAGCGAGTAGGCTGGGGGGGCACAAGAAGCTGGGAGGGGACACAGCTGACCCCGACTGACCAAAGGGATATTCCATACCATATGACATCATGCTCAGCAATAAAAACTGTCAGGAAAAAGGAGGAAGGGGGGACATCYGGAGTTATGGCATTTGTCTTCCCAAGTCACCGTTATGCATGATGGAGTCCTGCTTTCCTGCCAATTTTTCTGCCTGCCAATAGAAAGTAGTGAATGAATTCCTTATTTTGCTTTGCTTGTGTGTGCAGCTTTGCTTTACCTGTTAAACTGTGTTTATCTCAACCCACTAGTTTCTCATTTTTGCCCTTCTGATTCTCTTCCCCATCGAGCGGCTGTGTGGGGCTTAGCTGCCTACTGGGGTTAAACCACAACATCCTTCGAGCTTGTTTATCATTAGGGTCCAGAAGTTTCCCAGTAGTGGCAAGCACAGRGTGCCTGACTTTTCTAACCTTCTTAGTAGAGTGCCATCTTGGGAAGACAGGCTGCTTATATTGATAATCTCATSCTCAGGGAAAAGTAAGTCTGCTTCTTTGGAAAAGGCTTCAGTATCTAGGCTGTAACATAATGCTGCCATTGCCTGCTTCTTTATTCTAAAAGAAGAATAGATAGTCAGTTGTCCAATCTTAACAAGGCAATTTTGTTGGGCAAATCTCGAACAGCAGATGCAATATTACACTGAAATGAATGCTCTAAGCCACACAGGTGCAACCCATCTCTGATCCAGCACTTAGTAGAAAGGGCTGGAGCCACWAACTTCATGTAGCTTCCCTCTGTGTGTCATTTCCTTATCAGCTTGAATGGGAGTTGGTACTTAAATAGGAGTTGAATACCAAAGTGTCTGTGTACACTGCAGTCCCTCTGTCACTTGAACACATGTGGAAATCGTATTCCAAATTCTGGCAATTACTTTTTATAATTAAATTGTTATGAGTATCTAATAAAATACCATCAGTGTTTACACTTGGTGTCTTTATCACATAAAATTATTTCAATATAAACAAAATAGAATCAAGTCAATTAATAAACAGTATTATTCCTATCAGTGGTAAGAGATAAACAGGTAAAAATGTGAGAAAACTAACCTTATCTATGCCTTTGCTCACAACTTCATGGTTTTTGACTGCAGRGAATAAAGTAAAACCAAGTATCCACACAACCATCTCAAAATTAGTCTTCTCAGTTAAAACTAATAAATATTTGATCCAAATTGACTGTGTGAAAACAAAATGCAACTACAAATTACAAAAAAAAAACCCAGTGCTAAAAAGCCATAGGTAATCGAGGTACATTCTGTCACTCTGTTCATTCTTTAGATCAAAACTAATGACAGTATCCGATCTAGGGACAGTGAACTGTAAAACACTACAKAGGTAAAGCCGATGTACTTCGCGGCGCTGTGCTTCCTTCCCATGTCGGTGTCCCCCAGGCAAGATCGCTTCTCTGCCCTCAACACAGGAAAGATGCATCCATGGATCCTTGTGGGACACTCTGTGTTTCGGAGCTTCTCAATGTTTGAGRAGATACCTTGTCATGTTCCCTCGAGGCACTGTCTCCAGAAGGTTCACTGTGCCATGGCAGGAATGCAAACCATGTAACACAGAGCTGGCGACACTGGTTTTAGAGCAGCAAAGTCCTATGCATGAGGGGAGCTGTCACTCAGCTAGCGACAGCAAGTGGGTCTCCCAACCAATTTACATCTTGCCAGCAATAAGGAGGATATATATATGCACACATACCTATATATAAATATATATATATATGCATTGTATGGTCAAACATAAACACACACACATACATATATATATTTATATACACACACATATGCATATACACATACGTATGTCTCTGTATTCTTTTTAGAAATAGACTCTGAAGCCACAGATGCTATGATGCTGTGCATATGCATGTGAGAGGATGGGAATGGGTGGAGAACATCATATGGGCACTCGAGATGTTGCCCATCTGATTTTCTGTGRAGAATAATACAGTATTTATAAAGTTTCAAAAATGGGTAGAAAGACAGTTGGAAAACAATGACCTCAGATTGTCTTATTATAGATGGCCACAGGGTCTCTATACYTGATAAGCAATCAATACTTGTGGTGATAATGAAGTGAGTCATTTTTTGAATTGTAACCTTGTTTAACAAGTTCATTGCACTGCACAGAACAGCTCTTTGGCCAGTTCTTCCTTGGGAGCCATTTCTGGTAAAATTAAAGAGTTTGCCTCTCCTCCTCTCCCCCGGTCAAGAGTTTCTCCCTCTTGCCTCCAGTAGTGGGTTTTTCATTTAACACTCCAGTGCCTCACGAATAATAAAAAAATCAAATCATGCAGACCACTGACTGGGCAATGATTTTTTTCCAGGATGTGACCTTCAAGCTGTTAAAAAAATTCACAAAACAAACTTGTTTCCTCCTGTCTTTCAGGTTTACAATTGCAAATTGCATAGTCAAGATTGTTGCAAATTCAGATTGTTATGTCATGTCATGTATTCCTCTCAGGGGCCACACTCCACCTCCACTAAGGTCCACTAAAGTACTACAGTTTGTACCTAAGTATGTGAATATTCCCATTGATTGTAATGGGATCCAAGCAAATTGCAGGTGCTTTGGTGAACAGGGATGGAGTCAAGTATATACCTAAAACAAGCAGGTACTTAACCTTTTCTTAAAGCGCAGGCTGAATATGGGAACTTTTGATGTCTGCATTGTTCCAGAGATAGTCCACTGACTGAGAGTTTTCCACTGTAGTTTTACTACTTGTATTTATTYACTACTTGACTTTAGCAACGTTCTTATGCTTAGCTCTAGAGAAAGTTAATTTGCCTGACAGACCAGAAAAATGCTTCTGATATGCAAAATCCTCTTTTCCTAAATCGCTAATGGTAATGCAACTTACTACAACCCAGTGGTTTTTCATTTAATTTGGAAAATGTATTTTTGATCTGTGTAAATTTCACTATGGTCAAACATCCATACTTGGAAAACATCAGTACCTTGTCTAGCAATAACATTAGAAAGCCATGTCTAGAGTGACTAATGAGATGCTTCATTAGACATGGGTACTTCATCTCAGAGTCAAGTGCATCGGCACAGAAACAAGGAAGAAGCTGCTGTTGTTGCTGGTGCTAGGCAGGTCTCTCAGATAAATAAATTCCATTCTTCTGCGCTATCAGCCCTGTCTTTTTAAACACTGTATTCATTTGAGGGAAAAACTGGCAAGGAGGATTTTTCCATTTTTCCTTGTGAAATATTTCAAATCTCAGTGTCATAATCTACAAAATTCATATTTCACACATGACAAGATTCATATAAAATTGTCATGTAATAGTGCTTGTCATAAACTAAACTCAGGCTACATTTAGAGAAAAATACATATAGAGAACAAGGATTTAGGATTGAGTGGAGCTGAAAGATAAGTAAGAGGTACTACTTCAAACTGAACTAGAAGTAACTGTGGTTTGATTTTTATTCAGTTAAGTTTTTACCATTTGCTAAGGTATTGAAAGGCATGAATGTAAAAAAAAAATAATTTAGCAAGTGAATTTGTTTTCTAAAGGAAGCAATATAAAAACAACCAAGCAGAAGCCCAAGTATGTTGCTGTTGAAGACACTGACTGAATGGAGCCTATATCAGTGTCACGTTAGCTACTTTATGTTCMATAAGGAAAGTAACTATAATAAGTAGATTTTAGCCCCACCTATGAATGAATATTATTTAGTGTTCCTTTGATTTATAGATAGTTACAACTTTTATGTAGATATATTAGAGTTATCATACCTGTCTCACAGAAGACAGCTTTGGGTGCCAAACATTATACAAGCAACATCTTCCAAGCCAGACAGCTTGGTAGGGGACCAAGAACAGCTTTTCTCCGGTTCTCAGAAATGCTGGATTTTATTTGCGGGATGTCTCTGCAAGTGATGGGAACTCAGTACATCTTAAAGGCAATTCTATTTAATATCAAAAACTCTGCACTGCAAGACTGAAGTAATTGAGCCTAGAAACCAGCTTTAAAATCCCGAACACCATCTGAAATTATCCAGTGAGCCATAAATAATCCCAATGCACCAGGAAAAATCAAGAGAGAAAGAGAATGGGAAGAGGGAGGTGGAACGCATTTTTAGCTGAAATCAATGCTTGCGAAAAATAAAAACCAACCAATATTCACAAGGTCATGAGCTAAGTATACAAAAATTTACAGAGTAGTTACAATAATTGTGCCAAAATCAACAACATCAAAGAAATTACATAATAAAATAAACAGAACTAAAGAAGATAGATACACAATATTTTAAAGACCGTATCTGTCATCACTTTGACTTTTTTGCTCTATGATCTGTCTCTAATGTTCCTCATTACTCGCTTACCAAAAAAAATCCCCTTCTTTTTTTTTGTATTGTTAGCTTTCTGGGGAAGAAATTGCAATTCTTTGTACCTATGAAGTCCTTTCCAGATGATGATATCTACTGCAAAATAGACAACTTAAGAAAAGGAAAAGAAAAAAAGTCAGTTTTGCCCCAGCCACCTCTCACTGCTGGCATCTCTACAATTCCTAGAGAGGGGGAGTTCTAGGAGCTTTGTGAAATGGAAGGGATTTGTGCAGAAAAGCATTTATTTACTTTGACATTCCTAAGAAACAACCTTTGTGCTCTGTACAACATAGAATTCAGGCAGAGTTTCTCTGCTCATCTTACCGAAATTCAGGAGCTCAGGCTTGGAACAAGATGTCTTGGTACATAGCACAAAATCACCTCTTATGTTGTGTTACCCTGCGACAATGAGACCTCACTACCTACACTGTAAAACTAGTGATTCCTGTAAACACATTTCCACAGGARTACTGCAGGGATTGTAGTTCTGCACCCGAATGGAGCGGATATACTTGAAGCCATGTCAAGTGATGCAAGTACAGCTCATTATCACACAGCAGTACCACACAAACTACGACACAGATTTTTATTCCCACTGTGATTTTAAATGCCTCCTTACAAATAAGCTTCTCAGAGGATTAATAGCTGGATTTTTCTTCTATATAGAACAAGTTCAAATGAGGCAGCTTCACAAGTCCCTGAAAGGCTTGYGCTCTGACATTAATTTGTCAGGCAGGACAAGAAGGAACTAGTGGCATTTCCCAAGTACCAGCATRGTTTACAGTAATAAGGACTGTTCCTTGCAGTCTAAATAGAGAGGCCAAGAAATCAACGACCACAAGGGTGCTCAAGTCCTCTGTCCCCTGGTGGGTTTTAGCAAAGATGCTTGTTTGCCTTTACCTGGGATGACGATTCCCCAGTTCTGCTGGTAGAAGATTAAACCGGCGTGGATTGCTCAGTCCTGTAAAGTTCAGAGTGCTCACCCAGAAATGCTCAAAAGCATTTTTTATGTTAATACGTTCAGTGAAATCAGCTYTGAGAAATTAAATACATCTCGTAAAACTAAATGTTGACAGCAGGGTGGTGTTCAGCTCACTTAGAGTGTCACCATCTCCTTTTGAGCTAGTATTCTTACGTTCCCTTTGGGGAGAAAAATAAGTGTTTCTAAGTACTGTTTGGTTTGCTTCATTTGTTATATATACAGTAATTTGGTAAGGTTAACCCACCGTGCGCAACCCTATCATGTATTAAAACAATTATTTCATACTTCAGTCAAATAACATATATATTTTAACAGATATTTGCAAACACTTAAGGGAGTTAGGTGCTCAGCTAACACTGAATTTCTGTGTGCTCTGGACATAAAAGTAACACTGGGGCCCTGTGGAGAGTCCTGACTTGTGAGTCTTCCAGAACTGAATTTATTAGGTGTGTGCCTTCTACTCTAAGAATTATAGTTTCAAAGCTGTCTGGGTAAGGCTTACCAGCACAACGGGTGATTTGAGAAATGCTGTGAGATAAGTGTGTTAGTACTACTGATTTATAGCAAAGAAAGCATGTGTGAAAGTCAAAGGCACATTACCACCAGCTCCTTGCCAGCTTTTCCCAGATGCCCTATTCTACATACGACAGGTCAGATCAGTCAAATTCTAGTTTACTTGAAGGTATCTACTGTCATGGCAGTATATGGAAAGACAGTGCCTTGTAGGCCTAACACACCGACCATGAGCAAAGAAGGGCACCTGTGAAGCTAAAGAGATATATTTATATAAAAACATTTGTGTGACTATATACATGCAAATGCCTGATTTAAGAGAAATAGCTGCACTGATTTTTCCTAACTATACTTTTGCTTTCACAAACAATTCAATCAATCAACCTATCTGTCTATCTGTATCTGTCTATATAGGGGGAGAGATAGATTGAGAGATTTAAGCAAACTAGAAATACACAATTTAGCAGCTGTGGCACGGCAAAACCGTGTGTGCTCTACAGATGAAAAACAAACAAGAAAAGAGCATTAGCTAGAGCAAGCATTCTCAGTCTTTTTGCAGGGAGTCTTAATTTCGAAAATCTACTCAGGAAGAATAATTGTTCCCAATCATTATTTTGCCTGGATGACTTTTACAGAACTGATTTTACCATCAATTGGCAAATTCAGTAGAAGAAACAAATTACCCTATTATTAAAGCATATTTGCAGCAAACAATAGATATTCCACATAAGCTGTGCTTATCCGGCCATTTTTCCTAACAACTTCTAAGAACGTTATACCTTCATCCCAGTTTGCCTTTGTCTTACTTTTGTTTAATGACAGGGTAGATCTCTAATAGAGGACGGTCCTGCTCACACCGCATGTACCCCAGTGGGTTATGTTCCAGGTCAGGGCAGCCTCACAGACTAAAACTCGTGACCAGAGGGTTTCCTGTACTGTTYGCCGATTCTGAACAGCTTAATTTCAGCCTTTCTCACTAGTTCTGCTAGGGTTATTTTGTATCAACATTCCTGCTATAAGCTGCCCCTGTTTTTACAGGTGGTAATGTAAGAACATTCAAAAGTTTCTTCTGGGCTAATATTTTGCTAACTAAGTGTCCTGGTTTTGGCTGGGATGGAATTAATTTTCTTTCTAGTAGTTGGTATAGTGCTATGTTTTGGATTTAGTGTAAGAAGAATGTTGATAACACACTAATGTTTTTAGTTGTTGCTAGGTAGTCTACTTTCTCAAGGACTTTTCAG
>JASVER010000046.1:5066789-5134582 GCA_030449065.1 Oceanodroma leucorhoa | reverse complement strand
TGAAGGAATTCCTTGTTTTGCTTTGCTTGCGTGCGCGGCTTTTGCTTTCCCTATTAAACTGTCTTTATCTCAACCCACGAGTTTTCTCACTTTTAGCCGTCTGATTCTCTCCCCCGTCCCACCCGGGGGAGAGTGAGCGAGCGGCTGTGTGGTGCTTAGCTGCCGGCTGGGCTTAAACCACGACACTAAGGCAACTTTTCCCTATCAATGAGAGTTTGATTTTTGTTTCACTTCAGTATTTAATTAGTTTATAAGAAAAGATGGTTTGGGAATTGACCTGAGTATACTTTTCAAAGTCAAGTATTTAGAATTAAATTCATCTTGCCTAATTTTTGGCGCCTGTGAGTTAGCTGCTGCATCTAAGTTACTCATGTCYTCCACAATTAGTGGAAAAAACTGAATTGCCTTTTGGACTTGCTGCTTTTTCTTCCACTGGTGATAGAGGTAGCCAAGATTAAAAGAAACCATCAACATCTAATCAGGGGATGTTAAAAAATTAGGGAGTTAATATCCAAACCCATAGTGCATTCATCTCACGCATCTTGATTTCCTTGCAAAATTATATGCATTTCATTAAACTTTTAATGGAGGTTTTGAAATGCAGGTTGCAGCACAATCTTTATTTCTGTCATTTAAAATGAAAAAGGCTTAATAGATCAATAACCAATGGATTAATGAGTCACTGATGATAATAACAGCGATTTACATCAACAGCGCCTATTATCAAGAGCAATCACAAAGCACTTGGGAAGCAGATTTACAAACTATTTCTGCTTAAGTGGTGCCAGAGGCCAACTTCCTTCAGAAGCCAGATGGAGAAGGATCGGAAATAATCACCATTAAAGCAAATACTGAACTACAGTCGCCACACAGTTGTGTAGAATACACTGTACCTGTGTTRAAATTTAAGGGTGTGGAAATAACACTACTTCTCAGCTGTCTGAGCATGGCTATTCACTAGCAGAAATCAGGCTGGGCACATGAGCTTTGCTGCGTGCCCTGAACGTCACCCAAAAAGAGTTTTTTTGGACACTGTGTGTTCCTAAGTTGAAAGGCCCTCACGTGGAAGATATTATCACCACTAGTCTGTGAAAGCCTGCTTTCACATGCATCAGCCCTAGGTCATGCTGGGCCTCATCAACTGAAAAGCAAACGTACCACTGGAGAACAATGTCACCCTTCTGAATATCTCCTGAGGCAGGCTTCAGGGCATGGGACACGGTGCAAAATAAAGCCTCTTAAATGATCCTATGTCATATGTGGTGCACTAATACAAAGGTGACAAAAAGTGAACTGGAGGCAAAGCCTGCTGACCCAGCTGCAATAAAGCTCCCATGGCAGACATTTATGCAGTAATGCTTTTGAGCCCTGAAACACTTGACCTTAATGTCTGTAAGACTCGGTTTCAGAAGGTAACATTAATGGTTTCTTACCCTGGTTTCTGTAGTACATGTTGTGGACACGTGCACTTTTGTCTCTTACTCCTTGAAGGAAATGAAATCATGCATTGTCTTTGTCCCACAAATTTTGTCGAGTAACAGATTCCCTAGCAATATAATACAATCTTTTTCATGTTAGGCTTTTGGGTTTGCAGCTCAGTCTTCAGGGATGCTTAATACCACAAGCAAATAGGCATACAACCTTTGCATAATGGTCTAAAATACCAAGAATTCTTTATGTTAGCTACCAGAAGCAGCAAAGAAAATGAGACAAAACAATACAACACTGGATGCATTTGCCATTTCTGTTTCCTTATTGTCTTATCATTTCTGGATCACCTAAGTACATCAGGAGCTTTCCTCTCTGTGAAATAGGAAGTCTCCCTGGTCTATTCTCCACTTTCTTTACACTATGCAGACCATTTTTTCCTAACTATATCCGCAATTAAACTACACTCCTTTGCTATGGATGYACAATGCTCTGTTATTCTCCATGCTCATATTTCTTTTATTGCTGTGAAGTTTCAGGTGCTCTGCAAGCTTGCCTAGATTTTCAGATCCAGTGTCAGTACCTGACCTCCTCATTCTGCTTTTTGGGAAATCCCCCCAGTTCCAATTCCCCTCAGCCCCACATGCTGTGGTCTCAGCACTGCCGTCCTTTCATGTCCACGCGCTGCCACTTGAACGGAAAGCATGAAGATTTACAGCTTTCCTTTGCACTAGCCTGGAAGTGACATGGCATGGCCCCAGCAGTAGGTAGCTGACTACAGAAACCTTTAAACACTCCGTAACACAGCAATTTTGTGAACGCAGGTGGTATTCCCAAGATCCATTTAAATATCCTTCACACACAAATAGGCATTAGTCATCGCTGCTCGTTATAATTGTGAATGTATTCAGCACAGTCAAGATGCTAAGTTTGGTAACAACTTATGATCAGAAAGGTAATCAGCTACCTCATCTGGAAAACATGAATAGTAAATTCAGTATGGTAGGGCCACGTAGGTCGTATATCCCCTAACAGTCATTCAACTTAAACGGTAGCGATCTTGAAACGATCTTGTTTTTAAATGGCTGACGGACACTTTCTTTTCCCATTTCCACTAGAAACTTGAAATGGGTCTCGTTCATAGTTTCACAGGGAATAAGAAATGCAAGTCCACTCCCATAAAGCAAAGAAACAAAAAAAGAGACAAACACAATACAGAAAACAAAAAAGAAAAGGTCGTGAATTGTGTAAACATTCGTATGTCAATCTGGTTTGGGAAAAAATAAAAACAGACAAACAAAATATTTGCAAGGAATCCTTCCAAGACATAATTTTTCCGGAAACAGCATGACTCTGGAAAACTCTCACTTGTAGTGACCATGAGTTTGCATAGAGGTGTGGATGAATCACAACCTAACAACCTATGCTTACTGAAATTAACAGAAATTTTGCCACTGACATTAACTAAGTTTGATTCATCCTTATAATGTAATGCAGTTATATGCAAACACAAAATGCCAAGAACATCTCCATAATTTTGTCTCCGTAATTCTGCAGATCTCCAGGAAAGCTGTCTCAAAAAAGACAATCTTTTAAATGTAATCCCTTTGGGATTTCACAAGAGTGATTCTTACCTTCAGAATGTATCACTTACCACCACCAAAGACTTAAATACAAAACAATAATGACAAGATGCCCAGAACAAAATAGCTTAAGGCCTATAACACCATATAAGAAACAGCTCTTAATTTCCCCTGTGGTTTTCTGTAATCTTTGACACTGCATTTACAGTCTGCATAGCCCTCCAATGTGTGCTAGAATCCCAGCACAGCAATATAAAAATAAAACAGTTCCAAGGGGTTATATTAGAATACTAAGAATCCCAAAGACAATATATTAGCTATTGACAAGTTTCATAAATAATTTTATTGCATTTTTATTACTTTGTAGTAAAAATATCGGTACAAGATAGATACATCATTATTCTTTTCCCTTTCACTTTCAAATTATTTTTTTGATATGTCTAAAAAAATCCGTTTTCACTTATAGATCTAAAAATCACACTTCTAGTTTGAATCTGAAGTGTAATTAAAATGCATACTTCTCTGTTGGAGCTGAATTGGCATGAAAATAAGAAATGTCTTTTTGCCCTCTTTTGTAACTTAATAGTGCTTTAATTTTTAAAAGGCCATTTTTTGAAAGTAAGAATATTTTAGTTAATAATTTAGTACTCACTTCAATTGGAATAGTTATTAAAACTTTCAATGACATTACAATTAAAAGTTTGAAAATAGTTTTATCATAATTTCCAGCTCCATACAGTTTTCTGCTCTGAAAATAAAGCATATGCAAAATCATTTTTTTATCTTGGTATTGTCACAGTATAATTCTTTAAAACTACTAAGCAGGATTCTTAACTGTTAATAAATTTCAATATATTTGAGGCGATGCTCTGCATACAATGGGTCACCTTTTTCAGTGGGTGCAAACTGATGCAACTCTACTGCCTGCAGAGAAGTCACTCTGCTCAGGATCTTGTCTATGCCACTCAGCAGACAAGGGACAGCTTGTCAACACAAGAAAACCTTTGTCTAATTTGTGTGTTCCACCTTGATATAATTTGCCATGAGGTCGACGTGCCTCGTGTCCAGCCACCTCAGGGTTGTAATCCCAGGCTGGTAATCCCCACCTGCCTTAGGTGAATCTGAGAACACAACAGGCCCAGCTGCAGATGGAAAGCATGATTTCCCCATGCTTAGCACCTAGTTATTTACAGTTTTTCAGGGTAAATGCCAAGAGGGTATGAAATGTTGTTAAGTGGGAAGAGCAGCGCTGTACATACATACACTTTACAGAAGTCTTCTGGATTAGACAAGGAGCCAGTCAGTAGAAAGGCTGACCTAGAGAGCAGCACAGCAGTTCTGACAGCTTTAAAAAAGGTGTGCCCACAACCACTCTGATACAGAGTGTGCTATGCTATGCTGAAGTTGCCTGAGGTACACTTACCTAGGGAAGACAAGAATATTTCATACATATTGCAGTGTTTAAATAKCTGCACATGCTATGTCTAATATTACTAATGCTGCTAATAATAGTAGCTACAATAATATACTAACCACAGTCTGTTCACAAGGTTCATTAAAAGGTTGTCTAGTACTGCCTTTTAGCCCTTTTTACTGGTACATTGTTTTACCTGGTACTTTTAATTTAAATCTTCAAGACTTTGCTTGACCATTTGGACTGAAATTTTCCATGCCATTGTCTGTCCCATGCTTCATTTCCTTTATATTGGAAAGTCTTAACTAGCACAAATTCCATTATTTCTGAGAATGAGGATAAGGAAAATTTTATTCTGCACTTTGACAGGACTGGATGCCTCCACTGTGCTGCAGCTGGATCACAAAGAGGGCAGGAAAGGCCTAGGTTTGTATTATCAATATGAGAGTTCTCCAAAATGTGCCAGGTTGTCAGATACCATATACTTATAGGGACTTGAAGGCTAAAATCTCTTAACAATTTTCCTGGACTGAGGTTCTCCAGCCCAGAGCTTCGAGATACTGAAGTGGAACTTTCTTTGCAAATATGGGTCCAAGATGCTGCGGGCAGCAGAACTGAGAAGAGGAAGGCTGCCCTCCTCCATTCTCTCAAATCAGCACAAACTGCAGGACCCATAATTGCACCCCAGGTCCCAGTGCCTGCCTCAGCCATGTCCTGCAACGAAACAGATGCAAGATTGGGAAGCAGAGCCTATTTCCTTCTTTTCACAGGAAGGAAACCTTTGTGGATGGGATGTACAGGACCTTTGGCATACTCTGGCTTACAACCCTGATCTGTCTGATTGGCACACCAGTATGGTAGGGCATAACATGGGGATCACCTGCAGCCCTGGTGACTGACTTGACTCAGATAGCATGTCAGAGGAGGAGAAAATGAGGAGCTGCAAAATTTAATTGCAAAGAGGTGAACAGCTAGAACTGATAGGGTCCAAAGGAAATAAAATAGAGAAGGAAAGTGGGAGTGAGGAACAGGAACTGAGACTTGAACCTGTCTGGTTGAGACTTGAACAGAGTGCAGGAGAAGATTGGACCTGGGACGGATACAGGGAGCTAAATCTGAGTAGAAAGGAGGCAGCGGGACTGACAGACTGGAGAGTTTGTCACTTCGTAGATTTTAAATCTAAAAAGGTCCATTAACTGAGAGTTAGATCTTAAGGAACAGAAAGTGAGAGTTGAATGGTGAACCAGGGAGGAATTCAGTCAAGGAAGTCTGGAGAAGGTATCAGAGACAGGGCCCTTGTTGCAATCCTCCCCAGCAACTTCTCTCAGCCCAAAAGGGGCCTGGCTGGCTGAGCTCATGGTCTGCTCTGTTATGGATCTGACTTCTGTGAAATCAGCTGAGCTATGAGACGGAGCTCTGAGAAGCCTCATCTGCTGCCTCCACCTAAGCACTCTCTGCCTCATCCCGAGGAGCAGTACCGAGTGAGGACCCAGTCACTGTCCCCAGCCCACCTCTGCTCACCAACTCCAAGCATGTTGGGATGGGGCCACTGGGGGAGGTCCCTGCCCTGGCTTGCCCCACTGCTCTGCTCCCCACCCCAGCCTGCCCCACAGCCAGCCCTTGTTACACCCTGATCAGCCTGAGCTGACAGAGAGATTGGCTTGGCAAAGCAACTAAGAGACAGTAGGGTGGAGTATCACAGTGAAGACAAGAGGAGAAGGGGAATCAATAGGCTTGATGAATAACACTAGTCTGAGATAGAATATGGAAATTGCTACATAGGGATCAGGAGAAGGAGCTGGAAAAGTGACAGCTGGTCAAGGAGCTCATGCTAGAGGACTGGGGCAAACAGTGAGACTGCGAATGAAAGCAAAGATCTGATACCCAGGGTCAGTTACACAGTGTCTGAGCTAGTTATCTACATTGAGATAAGAAAAGTCTTGTCCCAGAAATACACATTTCTCTCAACTGAGTTTAAAGGATAGTTAGTTAGAGTACAGAAATCCACATCATAGCTTATGCAGAAAGTTAGATGACACTGCTTCCATCTCCAGTGTCTGGGGAGTAAGGTTGATAGCCTGAATGAGGAGTGGAAGCGGGGACACTGGGAACGGTTGGGTAAGGAGAAGAGGCTTCGGGAAGGGGTGGATGGAAGGACAGAAGGAAGATGAGCTTTAAGGTGGAGTGAACAAGGCAAAGGAGATTGTGTTTGGAGTGAACAGACCAGATGGCACAAACCTTTCCAGAGTCTGGAGCATGTTGCTCAGTGCAGCTGTCCCACCATGCCCTGCCCTGCCAGGAAATGCCTGCAGGAACTATGAGGGAATTGCTTTAGCCCTTTCACTACCTGGCACAGGCAGAGGATAACCTACAGCTGCTGTCAGTTACTTGCCCACCTGGTGTGGTGGTCCCAAAGAGCTCAGTCTTTCTAATGATCATGGGGTGCCTCAACAGGTACCATGTGGTAGAGTATTTTTCCTCCAAGATTTCTTTTTAAAGCAGCGTAGAAAAACATACTTAGACTGTGGAAATGCAAGCACCCAGAAGTTAAGGAAAGCCACATTTCAGGTTTACTCTTCCATACTTATTAACACATCTTTCCAGTTCTGCAGCCATGAAGTGGACAAATAGTCTAACTGTGTGGGATTTCTGCCTTATTTCATGCAAATTCTTATTGAAAAAAAAGAGCAGAAAATTTCAGCGAGGACATTCTCAAGGAAGTCAAATGCTGAATGGAAGAGCTGGCGTTTAGCCCTGTCTCAGCCACAGAGTTCCTCTCTGGTGCTAATCAAGTCACTTAACCAACGGTTTCACGAAGACTAGTCATTATGCTTGATTTTATATGGGTTGAATGTGCAGAAATGTTTAACCTTCGCAGATGCAATTGAAGCCTCTGGGTGCTAAGCTTTGGAACGAAAGTTGAAACACAACAGGAGATACTCTGCAATATCAATTTCTACAGTGTAGCTCATCTAAAAGTAGTGTATACATTTTTATCTCAATGCCTCTATGTAATGCAGAAATTCAAATCTCATGCATGTTTTGTGCAAATACAGGGATTGTTTTTTTCAGGCAGTTAGATGATGTGGTGATAAGCACTACAGAAAGTAATAATTTTGTTTTCAGTGCAGTTTGACTAATTTGAAGTAATGGGATATATGGACATATTGAGAGATGAAGGTAAAAAAAAAAAAGAAAAAAAATGGTCGATTAGTTACTCTGTGCCCTGGATGGTTCAGTCACTAGTAGAAAAATGAGTATGTAATTAAAACTTTATCAGCATACACTCATGAAAAAGGGTTAAGCTACAGTTGCACCGTTAACCTTAATTATAGCACTTCTTAGCCTCTTATCTTACAAAATCAATAACATTTTCAGGTGTTGTTAGTTTGTGTTGAGTACAATATGTGCAACACCCTATATGCGKACCTTGTGGAATGTGCCACATCCGGTCTGCCATTGGGGTTTTTTTCTTCAAAATAGATCTGCTTTGAAAAAACTTCAGTATGTTGCTTCCTTAGTTTCTCTTTACCCTTCTTTAGATGGAAAAAAAGCCAGGTTTCTTGCAGGAGACAGACCATGCTTAGCTTAATTCAGCATGCCCCCTGAATTCCTGGGCACATATCTGAAGATTAGATCAAAGGTCGGTCGGTTGGCACCCTTCCACTGCCTCTTGAAAAAAAAAAAAGGCTGAAAGCTTAAGCATTTGCAAACCTTTTTGTTCAGCTTCCAAATGAGACTTCCACTCATTTGGTCTGAAGACAGGAATATACAGCAGTTAAAGTCCCTGAAACAATAGTTAACCATACAGTTTCCACATAACATGTAAGAAAACATAAATTTCAGATGCCGTCTTAAGTATCAAAACATTGCAGGGTGTAGTATTTTTCCACTGATCAGGATCTAGCCTGACAGTACTGTTACAGGCTATATGCAAAGAGATTTAACCAGAATTACTTGTAAAAAACTACAGTTTTCCTCCTGTCGAAAATACTAATTTTCCGTGACTCTCATTCAAAAGTTACTTCTCACTGCCACACCTTCCAAAAGTTAGTTCCCACTCTTTTCCCAAAATTCATTAAGGAGGTCACTGCTGAGTAAGCCACCTCTAGGTTTTTCCACATTTGCTTCGGGACAACCTTGTTGAAAGGCAAATCAAGGATTCATTAGCAGGATAGATAAAAAAGGCAAGACGTTCTGGTGAGATTGACAATTAAATATTAACAGAAGGAATAAATGCAATGTTCTTTCTCAGTCACTGGTGTCAGTGGGCCCAGTTAGCTTTCAGACATGTATTCGATGATTCAGTGAACAGCCTAAGCCTAGCAATTGAGGGAGAGATAATTTGAAAGTGATGGCATGCTTTTTCACCAGTTTTATATGCACTGCATGAAAAAATGATAAGCAGCCTTGCTTAGGTGTCCTATGGTTGGAAGGCCCGAAGATGGACATTTTGGAAAAGGTCACAATGCTACATGTAGGTGGACATTAAGGCTGACAATGCTCACAATATATTTAAAGATTTGCCACACTTTCTTAAAAATCTAGATGTTTGAAATAAGTTAAATGGTCTACACAACTGATTTGACCCTAAGTCCTCTTCAGTCTTCTGCTCGACACTGGTAGGCTTTTGACGAGGCTCCGGGTACATATGGAATAAATATGAATGATTTCCAAAAATTTAAACTGTTACAGGACGGGTTTCAAGCTACAGCACTGCAATAGTGTTTTAGACTTGAGCATAAATGTTCCTCATGCCTTTGCAGAAAACAGCTACTTCAGGCTTTTAAGTTTGCCCTGACCCAGCAATCACTCCCTTGTGGGAAACCCCTTCAGACAGTGGCACTCTGCATAAGCACAAAAGTTTATTTGCATACACCAATTTTCAGGAGAGCAGTCTTAATTTGAGGACCACAAACACAAAAAAGAAGCACCATTTTTATTGTAAAATTTTAATTATACATAAAGGAGACACTTGAATGCAGAGCAATAGGTATAAGATCAACATAAACAAAACTTCCGCCTCTTTTCTTGGCACAAGTCACAAGTGTGAGTTGAGGTTAGATCCTCTTACTGGTTTTTAAAGAAAGGCTGGAGAGTGTTTTTGTAACTGATGAAATCTCTTAAGAAAGCTAGAATTTGATATCTATAATAAAATCTCCCATTTCACAGCTTCTGACTAGGGGATCAGGAAGGAATATCCCATGTCTTCAGAGCATTGCATATGTTTGGTTTCCTCCATTATAGATTTTTTCCAACTTCTTCAGCTCTRCCAAATGCAAGAGTTTGAAATTGCAGCTCAGTGTCTGTGGGTGCTGCAGATGTCAGCTGCAGAGCTCTGCCTGGTTTTCTTCCTGCCGTGCAGCAGACAGGGAAACCAGAGTCGCCTCTGCAGCCAGACTCRCAGTCGTTTTCGTGTGGCTGTTACGTGATACGGCTGCCCATTTGGCAGCTTGACCAGCACATGCATTTTAACAGGTTGTGAGCTAAACTCAAGGACAATAGGCTTGCTCTACCATGCCAATGTTTTCTAGATTTTTATTTTCTAATGTATAGCTTTATAAATATTAGATTACTGAATGCATGCTTTCCCAAGCTGTCGATAGACACTTTTAAGTTGTTGGTTTTTTTAACCAAGACTGTCTAGCAAACATATGACTATGAAACTGCACTAATTATGAAATTAGTTCCAATTTAATGTCTGGTTTATCATAGACCTATTTATGGATAGGCCAAAAGCTGTTCTGGCAAATTAGCAGGAAATGGGAAAAAGAAATATCAGTATGAGCTTCATAACTGTTGGCACTAACTGTGCCTTACTTATGTTCTACTTTAATGAAGTTGTTTTATTTTTCTCAAAGAAAAAGCTGGTATAAGAAGCCCTTAAATTCGGTAGAGCTATTAAGTTCATGATGAAAATAACATTAAGCTAATGTTCCCTGCTTATTTCAGCAATAGAGCAGTCGTGCTATTGGATCATTAAAATGTTTTAGTAAGTTGAGTAAAGAAATAATGGTGACAAAACATCTTTAGCACCTGTGGAATCTTGTTCACCGTCTTATAAAAGCACAAATTAAGCCATCATTCCAGCCTAGAAAGCCCGCAGCTCCCTTTTGTCATTGTAGATTTATTTTAAGACAGTAACTCAAGCTACCTGTGTCTTTTAAATAATGGGTTAAGTAGTATTATACAAGGTTTGGAAAAAATTATTTTTCTTCCATGAGACATTTAGAATGCAGTTCCTGTCTCTCATTTKCTGCTGTGTTGTGTAAAAGCAATTGCAAATGGGAAACCTAATGGGGGCAAGATAATTTAGCATTGTGTTGCCAGCTGTGGCAAGATTTGGTCACATACTTTCTATTGGCTCCCATTAAGGTTACAAAACTTACCCATTTTCTACTGCATTAATAATAATGTTCACTCTTGTTTTGATTTGGCTATATTTTGCTGTATTTTTAGTTGTCTCCGCAATGCAGACTAATTGTACTCAGCTACTTGCGCCCTAGTTGCTGCCAGCCTGCATGCGTGGGTTTTCATTGCATATACACTAGAGAGCAGAAAGATTGGGGGGGGTGTGCCATGGTGTCAGGCTGCAGTCATGGTAGGTACCTGGATCTGGAACCTGCAAAGCTCTCCTAGGACCTGTCATCTAGATAAGGCCTGCATGGACATTCTGAACAGATCTGAAAGTGAAAAAAAATCACTGACTTGAAACCTGAAACTTAAAAAYAGTAAATAAATATATTGACTAAACTTCAAAGCAAATGTGTGGTTAGCTCTCTGCTTGACGTAGTGTTTTGCTCTACAAATTCAGGGGTTGGAAACTGCCTTTATGCAGTATTTAAATGGCTTCTTTTGCTTTTCAAGTGGAAGCTGGCTGAAATGTATCACATCTTTAGGGAAGGAAGAGTCATTCCCTGATGGCTGGCCAAGAAATAGTGAAGACAGCAGCTGCAGAGGCAGCTGGAATTGCCACCCTCACAGATGGAGTCAAAGTGCTTGGCTGTAGCTGAAATAGGAGTGAATGAGTGAAAACAGAAGGAAGGTAAAAACAGGTAAATAGCAAACCACAAGCTGTGTCTTAATAAGGTCTGAAGGTTTTCTGCATATTCATGTGTAACACAGCCTGGAGGTATCTTAGAGTCTTAAAGAAAGTTGTATGCACTGTACACACTGTAGAAAGTGTAGTTTCTCTGAACAAGACTATAACAGAGACAGAAAAATCTTTAAATATAAAAACCTCTTTCTCACATGCAGAGAATGGACAGAGAAATGCAGAGACTGGAAGAAATCTTTCCAAGTCACACTGGGATTGTTTTGAGGGTCTCGCCTCCTTCTAGTGCCTTTACTAGGCACTAGGTTGAGTTACAACAACACAACCACTGTTGAATTAGATTAGACACAGGTCAGTGGCCGTTCTCGGACAGTGGCCAGCAGCAGACRCTTGAAAGAAGAGTGCAAAAAACAGGAAAGCATAACACCATCTTGTCCCTGGCACAATATTCTAGCATTCAGTAATTTAAGGCCTACTGGTCTTTTACATAACTAGTCCCTTGTCTCTGATATCCAGGATCAGATTAGTTTGCATCAGTGCCTGATTATTAAAGTGATTTTAGAATAAAGCATCTCAGCTGATTTGAATAAGATTACCCAACTATCTAAGCAGTATAACAGAGTGGAAATAGGGACCTCTCAATTCTTCTTATTTTTTTCCAGTAAAAACTGGAAAGAGTATGTAATTTAAGAAATCAGTTTTAAGCAGAAGCTTGAAGTAACAATTTATTTTAGCTTATTGAGCTTAAGTAAAAGTGGTTATTTGGAGGTGTTTGTACAAATTCAGACTTTTTCAACAGAAGGAAATAACCCATTGACCAAACAGGAAGATAGGAATAGCCTTTTCCATTTTAGACTTTCTTAGTACTTTCTTAAAAATGCTGTGAGAAAGCAAATTTCATGTCAAAGAACTTAGGCCTAGCAATGTCAGGTACACACGCTTATGTGCTTATAAGAAAGCTGCTAAGGGAAAAGACAAAAAGGGAAATATAATATGCAAACTCACACGAAGAGAATGTGCTTTTTTGGGACAGATAAAATTAAAGAGAAAAGCAGAAATACAATTTCTGCATCTGGACATAGCTAGGGATTAAACATTTAGTCAGGGTTTGAATACAAACAGTTATTTTCTTTCCAAGTTCACTGGTATCCATGTCAGTCAGGTCCTCCTTAAAAAAAGGTTTCAAACAAAAATCTATACATGGGCTTACAATAAAGGAAATGCATATTGAAGTAAGCAGTGGAAATTATATAATCTGTATATGAATGACCTATATTAAAATTGTGTTTGATCATGAATGTCATGTGTTTAAATATAAGCAATAATCCAGCTTTAAAATTAAAAGGGCTAACTTTTTTCAAAGAAATCTAAAAGTAATTACAAAATAGCCGTGTTGGTGAACAAGTCTACATGGGAGTTAACTGATCACCCAAATGCTTGTGAATCAGTTTCACTGAAGGTGAAAAACCGTTTCAGAGATCCAGAACCTCACCACTAAGACTCTTTTGTCTCCATGTAGGACTGGACAGATAATCTGCACCTTCCAAATACAAAACTTATACCAGATGCCAAGCACTAAATCTTTATGAGCTGGATGACCCTCGTTAAGAAAAATGTTACACAGATCTGGACCTATGAAAAAGTACATAATGTGGAGGGACACTGACTTAACTTCAAGGATTAATTAGTCTCTGGTTCATCCTGCCTAACTGCTATCATCAATCTCCAGTTTAATTTATTCTTAGAACTGCTGTTGTTCCATAGGGTTGATAATGGGTATTAGCATTCAAAGTTCCCGCAAGAGAGTATTTGCCTTATGTGCTTAGTTCAGTTAAACTCAAATGCCTGTACATCCATCCTCTGTCAGGCCCTTGTAAGAAATCCAGTTTTCTAACTTTAGGCCTTAGGTCTGAATAAAATGGATTGTGGATGAATGTCAGAGCTCACAAGAACATCCTCTTCTTATTGAGTGAAGCACCAGGTTGACAGATATGTTTGAACCCTTGGTCCCATGTGAAAAATCACATGTTCCAGTGCTTCGTCACGTGGAGCTCATTCTCAGATCAGGTCTTCCAGATAGGAAACTTGTCAGATTTACAGCTTGAGACAGGCAAAAAAGTCTGGCAGCCTGAAGTGAGGTAGGCAAAACCTCCCGAACATCCCCAGAGATAAAAATAGACTTCCAAATAGCTTTCTTGAGGAAAAAGGTGAATAGGAATGGCAGTGTGTTGCATGTTTTTGGAGGAGAAAAGCATGAATGGTTGTCTTTTCCAGACTTGCTATAATACTGGATTAGAAGCTGATTTTAGATTGGATTTACTTTAAGTAAAAAACAGTCTCCCCTAAATGAGAACACAGGGATTTTTGCCCTGGAATATTAAACTACAAACCATGACAAAATGCAGTGACAAAGTGACAGTTAGACAGCCAGCAGAATCCATGGTATTTACAATTTTGTCAAATGAGTCCCCTTCTGCAAATGTTTTGGCCTTTGCATATTTACATTCCTTGTGCTTCATGCATTGATATGCTTCATGTAGCACAGCTTCTGCACTCCGTCAATTAATGCTGCTCTTCCTAGTTTCTAGTCGGCAGGTTTCCATTGCTTCTGTTTCCCTGTTTGAATGCAATACATGCTAATTTTACAGTAAATGGCAGTTTACATTAGCTCAGCTGTCCTCATGACATAATTTGACTTGAAGTTATGCAAATGACTTCTTTCCAGATACCTCTGATTAGCTGTAAAAAACACTCTCTAATTAGTCCTGAGATAATCAGGGAGAAATCACAGTTGATTACATATATTGAATTTGTTTCTCCAATTTGAATTGCTGTATTTCCTGCCACAGGACCTGTGAGCACTCTATGCAGTTTGCACCTTTCCTTCCCTTGAAAAGCACTTCAACTGCTCCCTCACAGCTCCATCAAATCAAACATTCTTTTTATACTGACAGCTAGGGATCCCTGCTGACAGCCTAAGAGAAACGCCAGCCAGGTGCAGTACAAATTCTGGCTATTGCCGAAGATACAGACTAGTAAATCTTACTGGAAATATACAGGTGTCAGAAAGCTTTACAACTGGCAGTAAAGAGAGATAGCACAAAAGCAGATCTTCTGCTTAAAATGACATTGTCAACTGATATCAAAGTGACAATTTTAGAGGTCAGTAATTTATACTGTATTTCCAGTGGAGTTTTGCTGGCTTGCCTCACACTGAACTCTTCCTGTCCTTTAGTGATGACTCAGTAATTTGTCATAATCCATTTCTAAAATAAACAGGGACAAGTGAACTTCAGAAGGCTCAACATTCACATTCAATTTGAGTAAACAGATAAATGTTCAAAGGTTTATTCACAGTTTGGTCTCAATTACCTAATACATGTTGAGTCCTTGAGTTACCAGGAATGGTAACCTTTTCTACATGGTCCCTAAACTCTTCTCCATATAGAGTGCCTTRATGCGGTGAAGAGTAGGTCATGCACCTCTTAACAAAAACTCTATTTTTCAGAAACAAGACCACTGGCTGATATTTTCTGCAAGAGAAGGAGGAATGGCAGCTGAGCTTGCGGTCATTTATTGCTTAACAACTCCAGACACACACATGCAAAAAGCACCCAGATTTTGGTTTTAACTTAACTTATGCACATAAGTTCTTGAGGATGCTGGGAACTCAGTCTTGGATCTGAAACTTCCAAAGTGTCTTCTTCCAAAGGTCATGTGATTTGAACTTTGGATTTGTATCTCCCATTCAGATGGGGTCTACAATGCCCCCTAAAGTGAAGTATGTTTGCAAAATTAAAGGTAATCATAACAGCAAAAGGGTGAAAATGGAGATATTTCAACTTAGAGTTGAAGTGAACTGCAGATTTGGTGAGCCAGAGAGATCAAGAAAGGAATTTTCATAATGTAACATTAGCAAGAAGAGGACAAAACTTTCAGTGAGTTAGAACTCCCTGAGCTCTATGGAATAAAGACAGAAATATAGGTCTAAGTTCTGCTCTAATTTATGACAATGGAAGTCTGAAGCAATGATATCAAGTTTGAATCTTACATAAACCTGATACCAAGATGTTATCATATTACCAACAAGAGTTGTGATACTTTTTTCCTTTTTTTTTTTTTTTTTTWAAAAATAATTGGTGGCGTTTCTTTGGGCTATTAGTAGGAATCCTGTTCTTTCAATGAGCACCATTTCTCTTTGTCTCCTTGTTTCTGGATGATGATCTGGAGAAACCAAGGCCTATCCTGAAGATTCCTGTATCATAAAAGGCAATACAAAGTGCCCAAAGTGGCACTATATCCTCCCACACCCTCTGCCTCTGGGATATCATGGTCATTGCTCTGTGGAGAAAAGCAGTGGCAAGGACAGAATATGACCATGAAATGTATTCCATAACAATATCGAGCATAATCATTCTGGGGTTGCTTTGTGCAATGTGTATTACAACCATAAAAACACTGGAGGAGTAAGGGCAGGAGGGTTATCCCATATCCAGAGGATTAAAGGAGGAGGAAAATGTTTCCAGCCCCCTTTGGTGTTTCAGAATCTATCACAAGTTGAAGTCTCTCAGGGACACAGCCCAGCCACACAAGGGTGTGGCATAATTGCTGGAGGTAACTTAGAGATCCGATTTATATTAACGTTTTGAAGACAGGAACAGCATTGACGAAGTTTTCAGGGTCCAGTGCAGCTGGCATACGAGGAATCCATTCCTTATCCTCGACCTTGTCTCTACAAGAGCCCTATAGGCCTGTAATCTTAGATGTTAGTGCATCGGGGGAGCTTGGTGTGCTGACCCTGAGAGAAACAGTACGGAGGATGGAAAGGAGTGGAGACACCGCGGCCAGGCTCTGTGAGATAAAGGGGGCAAGACAGAGACTGAGAGACACCAAGGTATCGATAAGCTGCACCTTGTTTATCCTGAGTCAGCAATGTGTCAATTTCTTGATTAAATGCTGTCCTTTTGGTGAACTTTCCTTCATTATAATACATTATAATACTAAAACACACCTCCATCCCAAAAGCTACCCGCCTCCGAGGTGAGACCCCACCTCACTGAGCCTGCGCTCTGAATTTTTTCTGGTCTATACCTTTAAATCGAAGCGAGAAAGTTTTACACCAATCACAATAAAGGTATGTATGATTAGAGTCCCTCAAGCTCCACCTGAAAGATAACAAATAATATAAAAATAGCACGCGAAAGAGCGAAYGTTAGGGAAGATACCATCGCCGTGTACCAYTCTAACTTCTGGGATCAGTCGACGGGCTGAGCCTCTCTTCCCCTCCATCGGGACGCCTTTGGGTAAGATTCGAACACTTGGTTATACCAAGTGCCTCCCCGGGAACTTAGAAATCTCTATAGAGTCGCTTTACCTCTTTTAACGCGCTTTTAGCTAAGTAGTTTGTACTTATACTTAGGCATTTRCATGAGCTTCATTTGCAGTAATTCTATCACCGGCAATCCAAAAGAACCTGTGTATCTGTTGCTTTAATAAATTGCATTGTTCGTTAATCTAGTCGTAATTTTCTCATTGAACGCGACTAGGCTGAACAAGTGCACTAGCTACTTCAGCCTTTCACGCAACAAAGGGACATAACTGTGAAAGAAAGGTTAGTGGGGTACGAAAACAAACAAAAAAACCCATCTTATTCCCAGTCCCCACTGACTCTTTTTCTAAAAGCTGCATACGTGGAGGTGCAATGACATATTTTTTGCCTTAGTATTAGAAATTATTCAAATACAATTGTCCCTCACAGTGAGGTGAAACATTGTGGAGACTCTATAAAGTTGTATAACATCAGTCGCAGTCACTTGGAGGTGGAATATGTACCATCATCCTCCATGGCAAGGTTCAAATATGTATGTTCACCTTTGGTAGTGAGAATCTGTATTTTCTCAGTCAATCTCTAGTGATGCTCATGCATCCATATCCTGGTAACTCAATAACCTCAACAAGTTTGTTTTGTTTTCTTTGCTTTTCATGAAACAGTGGAGGGAAGTTTCCTTTTGAATTAGTTCATCTCCATGATGCATTTATTGTTATTGCTGTATTTTATGAAGGACCTATTTGCAGGCTGATCAAATAAACAAGTCCTGCGGCCTCAGATAGGAACTATACAGAGAGAGGAAATCCCACTCTGCATTTTAAAAGCTGCATTTGACCCTATCACAAAGTAAGTCATTCTAATGACATGGACATTTTCACAGCATAGCAATCTGCTTCTACAAAAATCCCATGACCAAAGCATTCTTACCTTCCACAAAAATGTTGAAGTAAAGCCAAAACGTTTGATGTCAAAGCAAGAAATATCAATCTATGACAATGTTTTGCAACATGATGACTTTAATTCCATTACACCAAATGCCTGCCGTTGATGCAGTCATTTTTTATGACAGATTTTAGTGGGAAAGGAAAGCAGTTGTTCRTTGCAGTCTTGATTCTATGGAAACTGAACTGTCTCCCTGAGTCAAAGAACATGCTGCTGAAATACATAACTGCATGTTAATGCTCACTGAGGTCAACAGCAAAACTCATATGGACTTTAGTAGTGCAGAATTAGGATTTCATTGTTCAAATGTTCCTTATTTTCTCCTTGATGGGTTGTAAAAGGTACTACTTTGCATAATAATTGAATGGTTATTGAGTTACCAGGATAGAGATAGGTGCATAAGCACTGAAAAATTCTCACTGGCAAAAGTAGCCTCCTTCCTGAGTTTGTCCTGAATTAGCCATCCAATCAAATGGAAGTATTTTCTTTTTTTCTCCCCCCCGCCCCTTTGTCCTTATTAGTTGGCCATCTCTGGGCAATGATGACACACATACATCCACTACTTAATTCACTACCCATCCTTTCTTCACTTCCTTCACCTCTGTCTTTACCAGCACTATTGGGCCCCAGGCCTTGGGAACAAAAATCCAGGTTGATCAAACACAGGCCCACTGTCAGTKAAGGAAGAGTTGGTATGTGAACTGTTACAAGAGCTTGACCCCTGCAAATCAATGGGCCCTGACATTACCCACCCAAGGGTGTTAAGAGAGCTGGCTGACATCATTGCGAGGCTGCTCTCCATAATCTTTGAGAAGTCGTGGTGATCGGGGGATGTCCCAGAAGACTGGAAGAAGGCTAATGTCACCCCCATCTACAGGAAGGGCTTAAAGGARGATCCAGGAAATTATTGGCCCATCAGTCTTATTTCACTCCCTGGGAAAGTTATGGAATGAATCCTCCTGGGGACTATCACAAGTCAAATGAAGCACATGATTGGGAAAAGCCAGCACGGATTCACCAAGGGCAAATCATGCTTGACAAACCTGATCGCCTTCTGTGACAAAATAACCTGCTCCGTTGATGTGGGGTGAGCAGTGGACATTGTCTACCTGAATTTCTCCAAGGCTTTTGATACAGTTTCCCACAGCCTCCTCCTAGAGGAACTGATGCGTTAAGGTCTAGACAAGTGGTCGGCGAGGTGGGTGGGGAACTGGCTGACAGGCCGTACCCTGAGGGTGGTGGTAAACAGCTCCTTTTCGAACTGGCAACCTGTCACAAGTGGGGTCCCCCAGGGATCGATATTAGGCCCAATGCTGTTTAATATCTGCATAAGTGATGTGGATGATGGGATCAAGCGTACGCTGCCGAAGTCTGCCGATGATACCAAACTGAGTGGGGAAGTGGACACTTTGGAAGGCAGACYCACCCTGCAGGGAGATCTGAATAGGCTGGAAGAGCAGGCTAACGAGAACCTTACGAAGTTCAACAAGGACAAGTGTAATGTCTTGCACCTGGGAAAACATAATCCAGGAGTGCAGCACAGGCTGGGATCTACCCAGCTGAGAAGCAGCCCTGTGGAAAGGGACTTGGGGTAYCTGGTGGACAACAAGCTTAATATGAGTGAACAGTGTGCTGCTGCGGCAAAGAAAGCYAACAGGATRCTGGGTTGCATCAACAAGGGCATCACCAGCAGAGATAAAGAAGTCTTTTTCCCACTTTACTCAGCGCTTGTCAGGCCACACCTGGAATACTGTGTTCAGTTTTGGTCCCTGCTATACAAAAAAGATGTGGACTTGCTGGAGAGGGTCCAGAGAAGGGCCACAAAGATGATCAAAGAACTAGGAAGCCTGCCATATGAAGAAAGACTGAGAGAACTGGGTTTGTTCAGCTTTGAGAAAAAAGGCTTAGGGGAGACTTTATCACCATGTTCCAGTATTTAAAGGGTGGCTACAAAGAAGATGGAGACTCCCTTTTTACAAGGGGTCACATGGAAAAGACAAGAGGCAATGGGTACAAGTTACTCCTGGGGAGATTCCGACTGGACGCAAGAGGAAAATTTTTCACAGTGAGAACAATCAGCCATTGCAATAATCTCCCCAGGGAAGTGGTGGATTCCCCAATATAGGACACTTTTAAGATTCGTCTGGACGGGGTGCTGGGCCATCTTGTCTAGACCGTGCTTTTGCCAAGAAAGTTTGGACCAGATGATCCTTGAGGTCCCTTCCAACTGGTATTCTATGACTCTATGATTCTGTGATTCTTTATCTGTTGTCTTCATAGTTTGCAATATCCTGAGTTTTCCAGTGTACATATTCACAAAGTCCTGAAAGTGAACAACATAGATGTTTTCTTTATTCCTCAGTCTCATGTTGAAGGCTCAGAGTCCTCAAACTGAGCTCTGTTTACTTTCTGTATATACTTTAAACTTTAGCCTTGCATTTTTAGAGCACATATAGAAAATACAGTAAAAGAGAGCTAGACCTCTAAACCAGTGAAAAGCTGCAGTTATTCCACAGACTATAGCTTTTTCTTTAGAGGTAGATCAGCACCACTGAGAGAAATTGGCTCTAAATAACTTTTTTCTAATTGGTTTATAAAACAAATGTGATGTGTACTTAAAAGAGAGGACCAGTTACCCAGAGGACTAGTTTTTGTTGCTATTTTTGTAATTTTGAAGTGCATAAAGGCAAAATACAGTGCAATCTGTTTGGAAAGCACCTTTTGGAAAAGGAACACTTGAAAAATGTCTCTTACTAAAAGAGCTTGCTTTTGCCTCTGTGCTTCCTTTTCAGCTTACACTTTTCTCTCCCTTATCTTCCCCACCCCACATCTCCTTTTCTAATCAGCCTCTCCTAGGTGCTCTCTGCTCTGACAATGAATTAATTTCTTTTGGTTTTCTTTTCTCCCATCTCTTCAGCTGATCTCTGGTCTTTTTCAAAGTTGAGGTCTCTATTTTTTTCTTTTTTTAAAGTGAACATACAAGTCTTTGGACATATGTCCTTAAAAGTTCCATTTTTTTTCTAAGGGTTTCTGGATTTTCTTTTCCCCTTTTCCTTACAGGAAATAGAACCGCAGAGCTGGAAACAGCCTAAAACAACCATAACAGCCTGTGACTGGGGAATAGAGTTTGGTTCAGAACATGGGGTCAGCAGGAAGGTTTCAGCTAAAAATGAAGTGATGGTGCTTTTCTCCTTCAGTTGTGGGTTTTTTTTCTGGTGATATTAACTTTTATTATTCATGCTTTTGATGTCTTTTATTTGTTCTCTTTCAGTGTTAATACAGACAGTACTAAATGATAATAGCATTACCGGCCACTTACACTAATAGTCTTGGCATTGGCACACTATATCCTTAAAAAAAAAAGATGGCCAGATTGGATTATTACTACAATTTGTGTATATTTTAATGATCACACTTAATGATTTTCTGTCTAGGTCAGCATTGTTCCTGTTTTATTATCAGCAATATTCATATCCACCATCTAGTTATGCTTTATGCATGTTCCTAAATAAAATTACACCACTAATTTAATTGTTTCGTATCATGTGAAAAGACTTGTATAAACTCCTCCTTCTTAAATAAATTATCAAAAGTGTGAATCAGAGGTATTAATAATCTGCATTTTCAATTTATTCTTGAGTGATGAGTAGGTCGGTTGTAATCAGATGCAGTTAAATGTCTGCATGAGACATTGCACCGTTTGATCAAAAGAAAGAGTAGAGAAAACACTGCTGTCACAAATACTTCATATGACATCACTGGAAGGAAGGACAGAGTTTGCTTCTTAATAGTGAATTCTTCCTCATATGAGTATTATTTGACCGTTGTATCCCTCAGCATTTCAGTAMAGAAATAAGCAAGGCACAGGCCTGACTGCTGTTGAACTTTGACAATGCCTACTGATGACCACAGGTATTATAGTTTTTTCTCTGCACTTCACGGTATCAGTTCATGATGTTTATTTTGGTTTAAGTAGCTGACAGAAGTTCAGTTTAGCCTTACACTTAGATGGAAGAACCAACTTGCCCATGAGTCTGAGTTAAGTCTATGAGAAACACTGAGGTAAAATGTGTTCTGTAGCGGCCAACATGCCTGGTCCAACAAGGCAGGTCAACACACAGTCACTGGACTCATCAGGTAGCTGGAGTTAAGCAAATGCCGAAATGATTCGTCATATATTGGATTAAGTGACCTTGTTAGCTATTAGCTAAGCTGCTGAAGGACTAGGAACTCTGAAATTTGAAGTGGTGAGTAAGTTGAAGAAGGAGGAAAGAAAATTCCTGTCTTCCTCTGTAGGAAGAAGAGGGATAGTTTCAGAGTGGTGAAATAGACAAGATGAAACGTATTTAAGAAAGACTTCCTTTCTACAGCATGTCATAATACAYATTAGGGAGCTGCAAAACCAGATTAATTTCTTTAACAAGATTCATTATTTTTGATTGACTTTTACCAGCGAAATTAAAATAACCTGTGCCGAAACCATAAATGACTTGAGATTTAGAAAAAGATTATCTGCTCTCAATCTTCATTTTCTATTTAATGAAATGAGAAATAAATAATTACAGATGTATTGAAATATGTTATAATATTAAGATATTATTAAATATAATTCTGAAGAAAGCCTTAAAGAATTCCTGCTAAGGCTTGCAGATGACAAAGCTGATCTAAAGACAGCTATTCAGATCATTTGGTAAATTGGCTCCAAATACACAACAAGCATTTGATGCAACTAAAAGTAGTAAYGTTGCAGCTGTAGTGGCTTAATGGTATAAAATTGAGGCAAGGTTTGTAGGAAGAGGTGCTGGKTTTTTATTGGATCAATGGGTTTAGTTGAAAAATCACTCCAACTCYAAATCTCATGCACAGAGCCCTCTTTAGCTGAAGAACAGCTCTTAATAAGAGAAACTAAAAAAAAGAGCAAGCTGGCAACAAAAGAGAGAGACGAAAGCTGCCACAGAATAGACAATATCCCAGTAGTTAGATCTGTCACTAGTGACATGACAGATGCGTCCCTTCCTGTTTTGAAATGGATGAGTACCTTAATGTCTGGACTATTCAATATTCAGGTGTGTATCTGTCTGATTTTGATCAGTTTCCACACAGAAATGAAGAAGAGCTCATGTGTCCAAGGCTTCTCAGTTTTTCCTTTTCTGAGTATATATGCTGATCTCATAAAAGAGAAGTCTCCTTACAAAACTTACCTGAAGTAAAGCTAAGTACATTGTTTACACGGATCATAGTTAAAGGACATGGGACTTTATCCTGAAAAGCAGTGATTCTGGAAAAGGATTGGGAGTTATGGTGAATAAATAGTTGTTTATGAACCCTTGAGTGTAAAGCTGTGACAAGCAGGACTCCAGCACTCCTTGAATGTGAAAGAGGGATGTTAGCAGGAAGGAAGGAGAAGATATAGTCTCCAATATACAGGGCTGAAGAGACCACTTCTGAGCTGTATATAGTTCTGATGTGTGCTTCAAAGAGAATACTGCAAATTTAGCAGTTTCAGAAAAGGTAGACAAAAGTTATTCCAGAAAATATACCTCAGAGTGAAATAGTTTCTCAAAGAGAAGGATGAGGTGTGATTTTGAAAAAATCTATATGTAGACTTGACAAAGGAAAAACGATGTTTACTTTAATCTAGCAAAAGCACAGTAACAGTCAGTGACTGTCAGTTAAGGCTAGAGAAATTCAGACTGGAATTAAGGTATATTTTTTAAGAGTAGACAGTTAACTATTGGAATAATTACCAAAGAACACAGAAAAAAGATTCTATCGGTTGTATTGGATGTAGGTTTTCAAAAAGTTATCCTCTACTTCAGCTGTGAGGTACTGGGCTTGACAAAAGAATTTTTAGACAAAATTACTTGGACTACTTTGTGCAGGAATCATTCAGGCTTCAGACGCTATCAGTCTAGGAACCTTGCAACCTTTCAGTCCCTGGCACATGCACACTGAAAATAACATCTCATTATAGCATTCCTTTTGCACGTTTTAACTCTGAAAGGCACTTAGCAATGAGCAGAACACAAAAAAAAAAAAAAAAAAAAAAACAAAAAAAAAAAAACCAAACAAACAAAAGACAAAAGCTCACAGACTCTGAAGAGTCAGGGAACTGATGAAGGAGGAAGTGGCAACAGCAATCCCTGGTCTCAAAGGTAGTATCAGATGCCACAGCATCATGAACAACATGAGCTTAGCTCATTGTTCGTCCTTATTATTAGTGACGTTCAGGAACTGGTGGTCATTAATAGCATTCTCCTTAACAGTAATGAAGAATGCAGGGATGACCAATACCCATGCTCAAAATAGGTATTACAGAGCACAGTTATTGAATATGCTATCTGTCAGACACTGCTGCACCACCCGTTATCAGGAAGAATTAATAAGAACTCATATAGGAGGTGGAGCCTGAACTACACAATCATATGTATGCTTTTCTGCTCCTTATTACAACTGTGCAGTTTTACTAGTCCAAAACTCACTTCATTAGTTTTGCTGTAAGGCTGACCTGGTAACAATTAGAATCATAGAATCACAGAATCATTAAGGTTGGAAAAGACCTTTAAGATCATTGAGTCCAACCGTCAACCCAGCACCCATGCCCACTAAACCATGTTCTGAAGTACCACATCCACATGTTTTTTGAATGTCTTCAGTGTTGGTAACTCCACCAACTTCCCTGGGCAGCCTGTTCCAATGCCTGACTACCCTTTCAGTGAAGAAATTTTTCCTAATATCCAATCTAAACCTCCCCTGGCGCAACTTGAGGCCATTTCCTCTCGTCCTATCACTTGTTACTTGGGAGAAGAGACCAACACCAGCCTCTCTACAGCCTCCTTTCAGGTAGTTGTAGAGAGCAATAAGGTCTCCCCTCAGCCTCCTCTTCTCCAAGCTAAACAGCCCCAGCTCCTTCAGCTGCTCCTCATAAGACCTGTTCTCCAGACCCTTCACCAGCTTCGTTGCCCTTCTCTGGACATGCTCCAGCTCCTCAATGTCCTTCTTGTAGTGAGGGGCCCAAAACTGAACACAGTATTCGAGGTGTGGCCTCACCAGTGCCGAGTACAGGGGCACGATCACCTCCCTACTCCTGCTGGCCACACTATTCCTGATACAGSCCAGGATGCCGTTGGCCTTCTTGGCCACCTGGGCACACTGCTGGCTCATGTTCAGCCGACTGTCGACCAGCACCCCCAGGTCCTTTTCCGCCGGGCAGCTTTCCAGCCACTCTTCCCCAAGCCTGTAGCGTTGCCTGGGGTTGTTGTGACCCAAGTGCAGGACCCGGCACTTGGCCTTGTTGAACCTCATGCAGTTGGCCTCGGCCCATCGATCCAGCCTGTCCAGACCCCTCTGCAGAGCCTTCCTACYCTCAGGCAGATCAACACTCCCACCCAGCTTGGTGTCATCTGCAGACTTACTGAGGGTGCACTCGATCCCCTCATCCAGATCATTGATAAAGATGTTAAACAAGACCGGCCCCAAAACTGAGCCCTGGGGAACACCGCTCGTGACCGGCCGCCAACYGGATTTGACTCCATTCACCACAACTCTCTGGGCTCGGCCRTCCAGCCAGTTTTTTACCCAGCGAAGAGTACACCCGTCTAAGCCATGGCCTGCCAGCTTCTCCAGGAGAMTGCTGTGGGAGACAGTGTCAAAGGCTTTGCTAAAGTCCAGGTAGACCACATCCACAGCCTTCCCCTCATCCACTAGGCGGGTCACCCGGTCGTAGAAGGAGATCAGGTTGGTCAAGCAGGACCTGCCTTTGATGAACCCATGCTGGCTGGGCCCGATCCCCTGGTTGTCCTGCACCTGCCTCATGAGCRCCCCCAAGATGAACGGCTCCATAATCTTCCCTGGCACCGAGGTCAGGCTGACAGGCCTGTAGTTCCCCGGATCCTCCCTCCGGCCCTTCTTGTATATGGGCGTCACATTGGCAAGCCTCCAGTCGTCCGGGACCTCCCCYGTTAACCAGGACCAGTAACCACTGGTACTAGCCATGATTAAGCAAGAGACTCAAGGGGATGAATAATCCAAATGACGTGTTTAAAGCTGAGCACTTGTTGACACTCTTAGCTGAATGAGCGTCATGCAAAGGAAGGTAACCGGGAAGTAGCCATGGTCAAAAGGAAGGATAAAGCCCCTTTCATTTTTTATAATTCTAGGTGGATTTTAGGGACTGCTGGGGCCCAGAGCCTTGGTTTCTAGCAGACTTGGCTTAAATGTCCTTGCAGTTCATATGCCAAACTCTCCCTCCCCCTCACTGTTGCAATAAGAGCTGATGTTGCACACCCTCTCTCTTATCCTAAGCTGTTATTATTAGCACATGGAATTTCTGCCTCCTCCTCTGTTTGAAATCCCAGAATTTAATACGAGGAAAAAAACCCACCCTGTCCTACAACCCTTCTTTGTTATTTAATCTCAACAGAGCTATTTGCCAAGAGTCTTTTTTTCCCTTTTCTAATGTCTTCAGGCCAACCTTAGTCTCYAGTTCACAAGGTCTGCTCTCATTTTATGACCAGGAACTGCTTCAAAGGCATCATTCATTCCAGTGCCTGTTGCCTGTGTCAGCCTCAGGAGCTTCCAGCTTCTTTCGTTTGTTGTCTTCTGATGGTGCCTTATTTAATTGAAGACAGTTTCTCACAAAACTCATAAAGGACATAGACCTTTTTGCAGTGAAAACATTAGTATTTTTGTTCCTTGCATGGTGACATCTCTCTTTCACACATGACCTGATCTTGTTCCCACTATGTTCAGTGGCAAAATCCTGTTGTATTTAGAAGGAGCCAGCCCTTATACTTGGTGAACACTGAAAGCAATGCACTGTGATAAAATGTTTAAATTACTTCTTAAAAAAAAAAATCAGTGAAGGTTTTTTAGCAATATAAACAACAGCAACAAAAAATTAAACAATGATTTAAGCACAAGGCCTCATATTTATTCTCAATTTCAACAGCTCCTGAATAAGCCTAAGGGCACAATTCAAAGAGTTTAGGTATTGGACTGCCTAAAAATTAAGAATCTGGCCCCAGTAAGGTCATTCAAAGAGTAAGAATGAGGCGCTGTGCTCTGAGCACGACTATGGCTCTAAAGGCTTCCAAAGGATAATGTACAGGGACTGGTGAGAGTTATGTGTCTCAAAAGGATAATAAAAAACAAGCAATAATACACTGAGCACGTCAATGAAAAACTATAGAAAAGGCATAAGAGAGGGTGCTGAACTCCCACCTTTTGCCAAAGCTGTGAATCCATCTCTTCATGGGTCCATATACCTATGGAGACTTGTGAAGGAGCTTCATCAGGGAGAATGGTAAGCTACCTAGACAAATCTGTAACCTGATTCTTTATCTGTCATTAGCAGATCTTACGCTCTCCTGCTTCTAGTCCATTAGATGCCACAAGTTTTTTGTACAGAAAAGAGGAGTGGATTATAAGTGGACACAGATGGAGCCTTTGGAGTTAGTTCCATATCCTCATGTTCTTAGCCTTCTTCTATAGGCTGTAGGTAGATTCCTAATTTCTCTATATTTTTTGTGGCTCAGCTTTCAGAAGTGCCTGTTTCTTACCAGTCACTGTGAATTACTCTTTGGAGACTCTTAGTGTATCTTATTGACTGTGTAGGAAGCCCAGTTGCTTCATTACAGCTTTCTGAATCACCCCAACAGAGCCAAGCACAGGATTTTTAGGCACTGAGATGCACAGTTAGGAAGGCCAAAGTGATGTCTCTGAATTGTCCATCTTTTGATTATAAGAGGAATTGTGATTTGGGTCTTCAGATGCCATTGTGAGAATAATGTCAATAATTCTGATTAGCTGATCCCTTTTCAAAGAAGAATGTGGAACGAATGGATCGTTAAAATGAACTATAAATTATACAGGCATTATGGTAACTTAAGACATAAACAAACAGTCCAAAGGCAGAGACTACTCAACAAAAATTTCCCTCTTCCACTGGTTTTAAATGAGAAGGAACAATCAAGCAGAGCATTCATAATTCTTTCCACAGTAATAATAAATAATGTATCTATCTTCTTCATACCCAAAGTCCACTTTGATGCACCTTCCCCATGAAAACAATGCAAGAATAAAAGTCCCACTGGATTTAGCAGTTCTCTTGCCTGCCTCCTTTAAAGCAACAAAACTGCTTGTGGAGAGGGCTGAGAGAAAGTCAGGAACAAAGTGGGTAAAAACAACAATGAAGCCATCTTAATGTCAATTTTAGGATGAAGACAGATGTTGTGCCCTTTTGATAATTTACACAATTTGGGAGACGTTGCAATTTCTTCTTTTTTTTTTGTGCCTAATGTACATAAATATTAGGGCTAAAAGGTCACTTCTTTGAGTGCTGACAGTTATACAAATAGATTTTCTTAACACAAAATAGACTACACTTAAGACATCCTCTATGGAGTTATACTTTGGAATGGTAATCTTCATATTAATTGAGTTCTCAGTAAACAGGCGACATGACTCATACCCACATCTGCTCTTTATATTGACGTTAACAGCTGAGAAAAAGTCCTTTAGTGGCCTACTTGCATAATTCTGTTGTTGGATAGTATCATTATAMAGTGTCATCTCTTAGGGTAAATTATTTAATATTTGTACTATACTCTAATAACAATTGAAGGATTTAGTCCCATCAATCTATGTTTGAAAGATGAAGAGGGCAAAATACATTTTTCAGCTGTTTTCCATATTCCCATTCATATTCTTTCTTCCTAAGGACTTTCTTTTTTCTCTGTACCCTTAGTGTGTTCACAGAGAGCTGCTGTCATATTGTAGTATGGTATCTGAAGTGAAGTTATGCATGTGGTATTTTTACAAAGCATTGCTAATGTACTTCCTTCGCATTGTTTTTAAAACATCTCAAAAAAGTGAAGATTTCCTAAACTGCAGAAGACATCCCACTAACACTGAAATTCAATGGGATATGTATGTCCACTATACATTTTTGTCTTTAAAATTTTTCTTTGTTATCTACAATAAGATTACCATTGATTTTTAGGCTGTATAATCCACAGAAGAGCAACCACCCCAGATTCCCCTGTATCTTTGCAGTAAAGTGTGAGTTAGGTATACAGTGGAGTAATCTTCAGTGTGTGTTCCTTCTCAAAAGCTTTAGAATAAAAAAATAAAACTACTTTTGAGAATAAAGTGCAGGGTCTTTCATCAAACAAGTATTCAAAATTACACAATGTAAATAAATATCCCAATGAGAAAAAAAAAAAACAGTATCTCCCACATACACACTTTTTTCCGTTCCTAGCCATTTTGCCATACGGGTGCTACCACATGGTGGAATGCTCTAATCCTAAAATTCATCAGAAGAGAGTTGCACAGACAAAAACAGAAGCGCACTGGAGGAAATCAGGGAGCCTGCAGGGAGTATTAAGATGTTTCATCCCTTTCCTTTCAGCTTCCTCAGCAAGACTTGCTCTACCAGCCTTGAGATTCTGCTCATACGACTTTGCAAACCAATGACCTTTAAATCTTTTTCATGCTGACAGACATTCCTAATGAAAGAGGCGAGTTTCGTTTCAGAGAACTTATGCAGAGCCTCACAAAGGAATTGTGGCACTTCAATTTCATTTTAGACTGCATTCATGTACTTAACTCTGAGGGGATTCACAAAAAAAGCTGTTTTGCTGCTAGAGTGCTTCAGCATGCACAGGCACCAAAAGTTTTCAACACAAAGCTTAAGTAGGTGCCTAAAGTTTTGCTACTGTGCTTGCTGAGATAGGCCACCCAGCTGGCTGAGTGGCATGACTCGGCACCTAAGGCTGTCAGGAATTCACAGCTTAGGCATCCCTCTAAGTCCCCTGAGGTCTGGTCTGGTAAGCTTCACAGTACACCTAACATATCTTGACAGCATGAAGGTCAGCCCAAAGCACAGGAGCCACAGTTATTTCTCTTCAAAAGGAGTGATTATTTCAGGTTCCCTTCCTTTCCAGAACTGCTCAGTCTTTTAAAGAGCTTACCAAGGAAGCAAGTCGTGCTAGTTCAGTGATGGTGATTGGTACACTTCTGCGATTTCTGTCCAGTTTCAGGGATTTTGTATAACTTGCAATTAAAGAAATAAACAGATTGATCCAGTCTCATCTGGCAAAAAGGATAAATTGAATAGGGTGCCCCAGTCACAAGTCCTAAATTCGTACAAGGAACTTTTAATCTCCTGGCATTTCTGTTTGACTAGCATTGCATCTATCAGGTTGCCTGTTAGGAAGCCATATCAAGGAACATAATTTCCCYCAGTCAGTGTGTAAGTATACTCATACGTAAGTTCATAGGTATGTAAGTTTCTTAATATGTGACCATGAACAGATGTTGATTAAACTATACCTTTAATTGCAAGTGCTACAACATTCAGCATGACAACTCCTAACAGGCTTTCTGAGTCTGAGCCTTTGTGTCTGTTTCTGAGAAGAACGGGTATAAAGATTTTGGTTGATACCTAGCCTCAAGCAGTCTTTGCTTCCAGTGGGGTTGTAATTTCATGACATTTCTTTCATGAAATATTGAGTCTCTAGCATTCAAGTCACATAACACTGGGTCACTGATCTAGATTCTCTACCTCCTCCCCAATTAAAACCAAAACGTCTGTGAAATTACTTTGTTGAGCCAAGTGCAGGGGGTAATCACTGGGTTGACCCTACTACATATGGATATATTTAATTTTTTCATTGGAGTCTGAAATCCTGATGTACACAATGACCTGGGAAATTTATACTTTCCTTCAACTGACTTGCATGAAACCTGCTTTTGCAGTGATATCTTCTAACCATACACAACTCTGTGTTGAGTTTACCGTAACAGTCAGATATTGCTGAACATTCATGGTTGGAAAACACAAGATTTAGCTCACTCGCAATCTCAGCTGAGCTTAAATGGTTCATGTGTGTATGAAAACATAAGGGATTACAGAGTCTCGCTCTATTAGATGGCTTTTGAAGTCTATTTCCACCTGTTAACAGCTTTACTACCCTCACTAAATTCCATCATTTGACTTATGTAGCTTTAATGTATTTGGTGGTGCAGCTAACCCAACAGTAATTTTCCTTTCTTACCTAAAAGTTTTTTTCAGGGTATCTTGTCCTCATATTTCATTCACAGCCTTACTCTGTGAAGCAGGGGAGAATCCTGCTTGCTCCTGCACACGGTTTACCTTTTAATTTAGCTTCCTCTAGGACAGCATTAGCAAACATCAAGCATGGCCACAAAGACTAACCACTATTAAAAGTTTGTCTAACTTACTGGTATTGGCACCATAAGGAAAAGAAAATAGTCTGAAGAAATTCTTTGCCTAGTGTCACTACTTTCCCTAAAAAGGCAGGATTCCTGTGTAAGATTTTCTTACACGCTGTTTACGATGAGAACAAAGAGTACCAGTTATGATTTGTATTAGAAACTCTCAAGCGCTCAGTGTAATCCTCTCCCCCTTCCCCAAACTGCAAGTAGTTTGTAGGTCAGGCAGTACACAACGTCTTTCAAACCACTCAGCTCTATTACGCACAACTCAGCTGGTTGTCTGTCAGCTGGTCCTTTGTTGTCTGCAAACTTATTATCTATAGTCTACAGGAGAAAAAGCGTACTTTTTCCAGGAGCTAAAGGAAGTCTGTCTCATTCACCATTTTATGTTTTTGAGGTTTCAATTCCTAGGTATTTACAATGCTTTATAAGAGGTCAGTAAGAACTGGGACGTCACAAAACACATATTCTTAAAGTTGTATAATATATTTGCATGTAAGTAATTTTAAGCCCCAGGTATGCAGTGAGGCCTGGGTAAAGGATTTAGGAAGGTATAACTTTTCAAATGTCATCCACTCACTTGTTCTATATATACAGTCTTTGGATTTGCCTTTTTGCTGCCAATAACTTGATTTTACTTGTCATATATTAGCCAACCTTATGTTTTTTTAATGTACCAACCATATTAAAAAGGAAAAAATACTTTTAAAACTTCACAATAGTGAAGTTCAATGACTTGAACAGTCATTCCTAACACAATGGCTCTCTTTCTCCAAGGAGTGTGAGAGGTAGAGGGACACCTGAACGTTCCCCACATATTCCAAACACAGGTCAATAAATCTCAATTATACAGAAATCACTCGGGGAAAAAAAAAATTAAAAATGCACAGGCATTGCAAATATGTATGTGCTGTGAGGCAAGGCTTCACCTTCCGGAGGGTTTTGACTTAAGAAAGATATCTTGCTGACTGCACAGTGGCAGATCAGTTGGGAAAAAGATGTATTTTATTTTTTCTGTCCCCTCTGTTTAATCAGTATCTTGATGTTCTGGTATTTGGTGTAATGAGTGAGAACTTTTTGTTACCAACCCAACAGAAGAAGGAAAGTTGTTTTGTGTAATGWCAAATTAATTTTTATTTATGCAATAAAGACGGTTTCATGTCTTACACCTTAAATTAAAAAAAAAAATAAAATAAAAAGGAAGAGAGAAGCAGCAGACACTAATCGGAAGGGCAGTTTGCAAGGTGATAGGGAGATGGTCAGAAACTAAATCTTCAAAAGCCAACCACCTGGTCACAGGTCTTTATACAAAGGACAGTCCCTAGCCTTGTCTCCACTCTATTTTGGGGATAGGTAAGGATTCTGGGGATTACCATTCCTTTGTGTCTCCTAGAGCTCCTGAAAACAAAACAAATTAGTAGAAAAAAAGAAGAATTTCTTCCACTAACTACAATTTCTATGCAGATTTCTCTGGTTTAGCACTGCTTAAATTAATGATTTAGGATTATATCATTTCAAACAAGAGTGGTGCTAGCCCATAAGATACTGCTGAACTCTATCGATTTCTTGCTGGGAGTCATATGCAAAGACTTTGAAAAAACTGCTTTAAGTGCCTTACATCCTCCAGCAGTTCTACACAGAGCAGTCTCCTTGGAAAAACACTGTAAAATCATCTGTCAAGATGCTGCCATTTATCGTGGATGACCACGAAAAAGAGTGGTCTGGAAACAGGACAGAAAGCTTATGGTCAGCCTGGCTGTGCATCTTTTCTCTGTGGGCACAGTGGAAGGCGCCTTATGTTATTTTCTGTTCTGCTGGAGCAGTACAGAAAAACAAGTGGTAGAAGGGGCCCTCCATGACCTCTGCACCTTCGTAGGAATTCTTATGCACACAGACGATCCAACTGCAGCCAGTTAAATTGAGTTTGGGGCAAGATTACGATAGCATTGTGCCATTAGCAGTCTAGGCCCAAAGTTTGGTCTGGATTCTATTTTATTTTATTAAGTACCTTCAAAATGCTGATATTAACTCTGTTTTGCTTTTTCACTATCATGTGGGTGGAAGGACTTCCACCGTCTGATGTAGAGAAATATATTTTTTCCACCAGATTGGATTCTTTCCCCCACTCCTAAAGGCAGCTTTCATCATAACTTTCAGCAGAGGATCCTCCCTGGATAAGGAAGGAGAGCAGGGTCAGGAAAAGTGATGGGAAAGTGATGGGATTCAGTGGGGTTGCAGGGAGGGATACGTTACAAAGCTGAGACTAGACACAGATGTAGGGGAAGTACAAGGAGGCTGGGAGAAGGTTTCCAGGAGGAGAAAAAAAGTTGTGATGAGAAGTTGCTTGCACAGCCCAYCCTTGCCGATATAGCTTGAATAACAACAACTGTGACAACAGAAACGTGAGTGTGAGAGTGTGTGAAAATCAACACTCCAAACTGCCTAAGAGCACGTTTGGTCCCAAACTGGTCCTGTTAAAGAGGAAAACAATCATCAGTCAGATTAAATAGTAACCACAGAATTAGAAAGAGACTCTGGATGCAAAGATGAAGTCAAGTTGAGAAAAAGTATARAAGAAGCATGAAATTTTGTAACAGTAYGGAAACACCTTGGGGTGAAAAAAGCAGCAAACACGCTTTGACACTGCTGGAAGTCTCTCTGCTGGCACCACAACTTCTGTCAAGGCCACGCAGAGCTGCCTCCTCATCAGATGCCTTGAGAATCCTGCATCCAGGTGGTGGACTGTCCCTATAGGGTGTGATGAGTAGATCTGCACCTCAGGTGTGTGCAGGTGACCACAATAAGGACTTTCTCGCTGCTGTGTGGATTAACAGCCTGTAGGAAGTGGCATGACTACACATAAACCCAGAGTATCCTCATCTCTAACAGGAGGCACGTGCAAGTAGGGGAACCAACACCCCCAGTATGTGCTGGTAACACTCCCAGTATGTGCTGGTAACCAGCTTTTCCTGAGGGAAGGGGTTGTGTCAATGTGTGTGTGTGCATGTGTGTGTGATTATGACTTTTGGGCATTAGCTCTGGAAGAGTGTTTAGAAATGTGCAGGTGTATATTAATATTTACTAAACGTCTAGAATTGTGTTGTTGGCCTTGATCTTGAATGTATAGTTTCCTGATCTATCATTAATAAATCAATAAATCACTTTGATCAAAATTTGATTTAAACTATCTGAACTGAGAAGTTTTTCCCTGAGGCAGAGATTAGGACTGGCAGCTGTTGTGAGGGAGATGATAGATAGAAGATGAATTAGGTAAGGAGCACTGAACAGAGAACAAGGACAGGTTTGGCAAAAAAAATGGGAGTGGAATCAAAAGAGACAAAACAGACTGGAGACAGGAGGTGGCTAAAAGGGGGGTTTGGGGTGATGTTCAAGTTTGTGCCAACTTTGTTCCTTAGAGTCTGAAATAAAATCTAGGATGCTATCTAAGAAAACGTATCTATCTCATCCCATTTCGGTTTTGGTCCAGGTGAAAAACAACCTGCTGCTGCTGTCATTTACTTAATTAATCCAAGGAGAAGAGAAATGTGGGGTGGTTCTTAAGGTCCCGATTCTGTTAGTGAACCAAGTAGTTGTCAAGACCATGCCATTGATTTGGTTTTGCTTTTATTACATTCACATGCCATTTCCTCTCTTAGAAGAATATGATCATGTCTGTGAAGTTAAGCTGCCAAAAATCAGAAATGAACAGAATCAAGGTTACCAGTATGACCTTAATTTGGCKACCTTTTTCATATGAATTGTAGTCTTTAATTACAGGATCACACACTCAGTTCTCTCAAGAGTACTCTACCTAACTCAGTGCATCGAAAGGACTTAATTAGCAGCTGTTCAATATTTTTTTTTAGCCTCATTGTTCAATATGTTGCCCTGGGCCTTATTTAAAAAACACTGTTCAAGCTCTGCTCTGAAAACAAAATTATTAATTTCCTCCTGGGCTTTTCTATGATGTTCATCACCCCAGAATCTGAGTGCTTTGCAGACAATTCATTCATCATTGTAAAACCCATGTGAAATTTGAGGGCATTATCTCCATTTAAGAGATAGGGAGCTGACACACAAACTAAAGTAAAATACGTTGGGTGTCTAATGTGAAATGCTTCAGACCGTCAAAATTTTATTTTAGCATTACACAATAACTTACACATTGAGAGGTTAGTTCCCATGGACTTTGCTAGCAACTGAAACCATTCAACGTTTTGCAAAGCACACCTAGAGGTACAGACCAGGCACCCAAAGTTGAAGAACATATCTGAGTTTCAAATCATTGCATGCGGAGTTTTCATAAGGGACAGGTATAGATTTAATTTTCCCAGGAAAACTAAATCATGTCTTCTGTTCCTGCAGTTCCCTGCCTCAGTCACCATCCACCCATCAGCTTCTGAAATGAACAAGGAAAAGGGATCCATAAAAAAATACCCCATTCCTCCATTTCATTATCGAGGCATCTGTGTGTTAGCTGAGGCCAAAGTCCTGAAGAGGAAATAGTAAGTGATCTGTGGTTAACAATTTTATTATAATATTCAGAGATAGGATGTCAGGGATGCATGGGGGCAGGGGGGTACAATGTCAATGAGGTGTTCTGCCATTTGCAAATTTTAGTCTTTTTAATTGCATTTCCTTACATAAATTAATGTGCAAACRAGTATATGGCCACTTATGTATAAAGTAGAAGCTTTTTGAGTTACCAGCATTGATGAATATGAAATGTAACTAGGAAAAAGTCACTACCAGCTGCTTACTTTTTGGAGATAGAGAAAACCTTTTGAGCATTTTGTATTTGATAAGCAATAATATGCAAAGCTAAAGATCCATTTTCAATTGCTTTCAAGCACAATTACTCTTGAGCAGCTTGGACAGCCAGCATTTCTGGATTACAGAACTGTCAGAAAAATATAAAAGCTCCACAAAATTCTTGCTAGGGCTCTCTGTGCTATTCCAGCTGTGTACTCACTAAGATCCTCAGCAAACTTTCTAGCCTGACATTTGATTAAATTAGTCCCCACATCTATGCCAGGAAAAAATACCCTTTGTGTTTCCAGATAAACAATGTAAACTTGCTCAGTTTTACTATATCTGCTCAGTAACTATAAAAAGAAATAATTAAGGAAAGGAGCTACCCTACTGTTCTCATATAGTATATAGTATATAGGTGTCCTAGGATAATTAAAATTGTTGTTTGCAGTATCTGCCTTTTCCCAGTGTGGCTAGTATCTTGACAGCCCTCAGTTTATTCATCCTTTGACATAAATATTGGCTTCTCCAAAGTTTGTAGTGTGAGAGCGCTACTGTGKTTTTTTTGACCCAATGGTCTAACTCAGCTAATTAATGTCAGCAATTAATTTAACATTAGTTTGTTGAAACAACACTTAAAGTGAATGGAAACACCTATGAAGGGACTCAGTTCTCAAGTCTTCAGGCAAATTTGCAGAATTGAGGGAGCAAGAATAACTGAACATGCAATCTCTGTCWTCTCTAGCACATATACACATTTCCTCGCACACTGTTTGCGAGGGTCTTTCAAAATGAGGCTCTAGTGACAGCACAGCCTTGTCCTCTCCAAGAAGGAATAAAAGTGATCTCCTTACTACCCTCAGTATTTCCTCAGAGAGTAAAACTGGCCCTGAGTAGGAAATACATCATGTCCCTATAAGCAGGAGTGCCAAAGCAAGCAATGGGAAGACGATTGCTCCTTCTAAGTACAGAAGTTGCACGGACCTGGCCTTGTCTACACATATTGAACAACATCAGCTTGAATAACACTGGAATGACTGAAGTAAAAGAATGACACCCACACTGAGGGACCAAAATAAATAATTTAATTTTCAAAGCTACTGGCTACATGTTGCCCCAAAGTGAAGTCAACAGTTGAACTCTGGAAAAGCCCTATTATAGGCCCTGCAGACAGTCCCTGTAGCATTTCAACATTTAATTGCTTCATATGATGTGAAGTCTAACTTGGATTTCAGAACTTTAGGCTTTTGTGATGTAAGTTACTTCCAGTGAATTGAAACAGTTATGGGAGAGATTCAGCAAAAATTTAAGTGAAGGCTTTCCAAATTATTGTCCTTGCTTTGGATTTTCATCAAAATTGAAATCTTTGCACAAAAGTTCAGAATGTTCCTTAGCTTACTTCCTGAGAATGAATAATTCATTTAAAAATCACTTTGTGGGTATATAAAATTAGGGTTATTAATAAAACAACATTATTTTGTTAGTTTTTTTCCTTATTTAGAATTATTACTTTCTTTTTGTTGAGTTGTTATTCCTTTGTCTTTCTTTCTTGCTGTCACAACAGTGCAGGTGATGCAATTGTCTTGGGCATTCAGTGTAACTGCTTAAAATATCTACTAGCAAGAATTAATTTTTAAGAAAAAGCGTGATGTCTTTTTGTTGTTTGTTCAATTAATTATTCACCACCGTTACTAAATAAAAAGCGCCTATGGTGTATTTGGTTGTCTTTCATTCCATTTTGATTCAATGCTGAGTTGTCTCAGTTGATTAAAAGAAGGCCAATCCACTAAGAAAGGTATTAATCTGGTTCATAAGAAACTAGAGCATAATTCTGTGCGCTGCCACAAACCTCTTGTGTGTTCCGGGGATGGTCATTTATCATGTAATCTCATGGTTCCAAGATGGGAATTAAAACACTTTCTGCCTGCCCTCCATTTCTCTGTTTCCTGCTGGAAATGCAAACTCTGCCTATCAATCATGGATGTACAAGGCATGGAATTACAGTGCCCTGATCTCCCTGTAATAACAGGAAAAGAGTCCTGCCTTCACACAATGCCATGCACACCTCTGGCACTATATAAAAATGTTAGCAATGCTGCTGGGATTTTTTCCTGCCATCTCCCTGCACGTGCAGTCACCACGTGCAGTATTTATGATCTTGGTTAATGGCTGGTGTTGTGACTCATGAATACGTCTATTAGGCATAACAGTTTATGCAGGAGTGTTTGCAAAGGTATGAAGTTTATGAATGGTAGGGATCACTGTTTGCCAAGAGCAAAAACACTACAAAGACTTTTTTTCTGAGAAGCTATCAAGTTGGGTCTACTCAGGTAAACACATTTTAAGGCCTGCTTTTCAGAACTTTTTAGCATCTCCCATTTCTGTTGAAGGCAAGAGAGCTGTGGCTGCTGAGCCCCCCAAAATACATACTGTTTTATTGAGCTTTTCTTATAGCTTATCCATTTTTACATGTGTTGGTAAGCCTTTTGGGAGCAGGGGGACAGGGAAGGTTTTCTAGCCTTATGCTATGGCCATATCATTGTATTTGATCAGGTATCTAAGAAATTAATTCAGTAGCAAATGTCCGCAACTACTTAGACTTCCCACACAGCTTGACTCTCTCTTAAATTACTTTTGCAAGGGGACCTGATACATTTKCAAAAAATCTGAACATACTTTTTGCAAAGTATATTTTCAAATATATTTAAGTTACCAAGGAGCCTAAATGTATTTTTGGCTAGTGATTTGGGGAGTTAAAGTTAAGTCTCAGTCTCTCAGAAGGACGTAGGAGTCACAATCACTTAAGCATAATTTAAAATTTACCCTTCTTATTATTAGAAATGGTTGCTACTTCCAGGGTGATTAATCTCATCTTTAGCCAGAAATACCAAGCATTCCAGCTAACTGAAAGTGATCCAGCAGTTGCTATTAGGATCTTTCTACTGATCAGCAAAACATATGACTGAGCCTTAAAAATATTGCTGGAGATAATATTCCAGAATTCTGTTATATCTGGATTCCAAATATTTATCCAAGGACTCCAACATGCACCTAAAAATTAAGACCAGAGTGATAACAGTAGGTACAGAGTTGATCACTGAATCATAGAACTTCCACATATGGGGAAAAGAGAAAAAAAGAAAAAAAAAAAAGGAAGAAATCAGACTGTAGAGTTGTTTCTTGAACATATATGTCCAGAAATTTCTGAAACTGATTCTAGCAGTAACACTTGATGTCGTGGGTTAGCCTTGGCTAACAGTCAAATGCTCACCTACCCACTTGCTCACTCCCCTCTCTGTGGGATGGGGAGAATATAGAAGGAAGGTGAGAACACTTTTGGATCAAGATAATGACTGTTTAATAGCGAAAGCAAAAGCTGCATGCACAAGCAAAGTAAAGAGGAATTAATGCAATACTTCCCATTGGCAGGAAGATGGTTAGCCACTTCCTGGAAAGCAGGGACTCTGCACACCTAACAGGTGCTTGGGAAGAAGAGCACCATAACCATAAATGTCCCCCCTTCCTCATCCTTGAGCTTTGATTGTTGAGCATGACATCATATGTTATGGAATACCCCTTTAGTCAATTTGGGTCAGTTATCCCAGCTGTGTCCCCTCCCAACCCCTTGTCCACCCCCAGCCTACTCATTGAACATGGACAGGGAGAGAAGGGCAAGGTGGGAAACAGAGAGAGAGCCTTGAAGCTGCAAGCACTATTCAACAGTAGCCAAAGCTTTGGTGTGTTATCAGTACTGCTTCGGTCACAAATCCAAAGCGCCTTATGGGCTGCAATGGAGAAAGTTAACTCCATCCCAGCCAGACCCAGTACACTTGGAAAAGGTCTTTTAAACAATGTCACTTCTAATTAGATGAGACATTATTTACATTGAAGCCTGATTCATATCAAAAGAGTTGTTTGCTATTCCCTTTTAGTTTCAAGACGTTTATAAATGTCAAATGTCGCTTGTATGGACTAACCCTGTGGTGTACTGAGATGCTTCCATTTGACAAAAACTGAGATCTGAAAGTTCCATGCAGAAAGGAACTGCCAGTATTGGAAGAAATAAGTGGGTCAGATACGTAACTTTGCTACTGTTGTTGCTCATTATTATTCCTTATTGYACCTTTTGCCATAGAAATAAATTCTAACATCAGACAGTCATTTTTTTTTCTGGCTTAGATGCTACTCATTATATTTAATACAAAATATCCTGATTTCTGAAAAATATACTAAGAAAGCTGAAAATAGAAAAATAATGCATTTTCCAGTTGAATGAAGAGAATTTTCAAGGGGCAATGGATGAGTCACAACAAAAAGTAGTAAGAGAAGGTGAATCTGTACACCAGAAGATTGTCTGCATCTCTCTGTTAGTAGCTACAGAAGTAAAAGGGTGATTTTAAATTGCTGCCAGTCTGTATCCTGAAGCCTTGATAATGGGAAGAAGATATGAAGTAAGCTATTCTGATAATGAGAAAATTAAAGCCTTTAAAGAAAATGGGGAGAGGATCTTTTTATTCACATGACAAAGCAAGTGTAGGGGAAAGCACTAAGAGATCATTTCTCTGACTTTTATCTAGATGATTAGGACAAGGACCATTTTAATGAGCGTGCAGAATTGAGAGTTTTATTTTGGATCATATTTTGTCAAACTAGACACAGGGCAGAGTGTTCTGTGGCTCAGCTCCATGAAAATCTCACAAAAAATGAATGTTAATTATACATTTCAGTTGTTGACATTAAAAGCATTTAAAGAATGCAAAATTCAAAAAGATAGCTGCCAAAATTTAAGTGACTTTTTAACCTTTCCTTCCAAACTAAATGTGATTTGCTCTTCAGTTGATTGCCATGTAGTAAACAACTAAATGGCAACACAACCCAGATTGTGTACTGACATGCACTAAAGTTATCCTAGGACATCAGTGTTAATGTATAGCAACAATCAGCAACCAACCTAAAAAGACACACAGAAGTTAAGATCCAACAAAACTGAAGSGAAATCCAGAATATGGCATAGATATGGAAGGACCCTGAACTGATGGAGGAAGCAGTTATCAAAACCTTAAAAAATATATTCCCTTCTGTAATTAAGAAGGAATTTTGGCTGATTGAGAACTTGTTTGGTGACCCATTGGCAAAAAGGGGAAGTATTCCATTTCCTGTACCATTCTCCTACCACTTACGTTAATGAGGTGCTGATCTCAGTCAATAAACCCATAGTTATATTTCGTATTTAGGACAGATTCCATGTTTAGGAATGATCCCTCATGGGATTTCCATGATTTTGAAAGTGTTGCACTAGAGTAGCTGAGAGCTTTAACCAACAGTAGAACCAACTGACCTGGGCTGTGTCTTACTCTACTTTCAAATACACAAATCTAGGAAGAAACAATGGCACCATAATCTCTATGGTCCCAGTGTTCACCTATAGGTTATCCTCTGTCTTTATCTGTACCAGAGTCCATCCCATCACTATCCCAGGCACTTAAGCATACCTTGAAAATACTCAGGCCTAAGACCTGACTGGGAGATATATATTCCTGTCCTGGCAACCACCTGCATAGCCATTCCAGAATTCTGGTCTTTCTTGTTCAGCAAACCACATATTGTGACCTGGAGAAAATTCTGTGGCTGCCTAGCCTGAGGCAGGGTGCCATTTAGTGGTTATAACTATATATATAAGAGAGGCCAGAAGAGGTAATATCCAGCCTGCTATTTCCCTGTTATGTCAGCGGTGGTCGAGGGTGCAAGACCGAGGATGGAAACTGAACTGACAGAGTCCTGGCTCACAGGMGGGAAGGCTACGAATTAAGCTGGAAGGGTAACAGAGCAGTTTCATACAACTGAAAAGAGCTGGAAAGGCAGCATTTAAAGTTCAGTATATTAACTGGCTCTGAAAAAGAGAGCTTAGTGAGGAATATTACAAGTAGGGCAAGGGATCAGGGGCAGTATTATTTTCATGTGCATACACTCCCACAGTTAATAAACTAGCCAGTGAAGAAAGATGCTAGAGCACAGCAGAAAATAAAAGCCATAAATAGAACATCATTTTTAATATACGTATCTGCCAATCAAACACTACATTGGTAGTTTTAAAAGGTGACCTGATTGCTTGGCCATTAGCACAACAGACCGCCTTGTGAGGAAAATGAATCCAAGTCCAGTTGTCTGAATRTAATAGAAACTTGGCAGGGGAGCTCTAATAATGACTATAACTGTGTTAAGAAAAACAAGGGAGAAAAAAATACAATCTTCCAGTCCTTGGAACTTTCCTAACCTGATCCCTGGCCGCTTGGATAATTTCTCTGTATTCCTCCCAGACTACCAGTCCTTGCTTCCACCCTCTGTAGGCTTCCTTTTTGTGTTTGAGTGTCTCCAGGAGCTCCTTGTTCATCCATGCAGGCCTTCTGGTGTTTTTGTCTGACTTCCTCTTTGTTGGGATGCATCGTTCCTGAGCTTGGAGGAGGTGATCCTTGAATTGATCCTACAATCAGTAGCTCCCTTTATTTTCCCCACTGTTATTGAACTCTTTGCACTGCTACTCCATGACTGCAAAGCTACTAAGTACACTAGGGTAGAGTTGATAAATGGCTCATTGACAAAAGCAATCAAAATTAAGACTAAAATTGCCTAGCAATTASTCTACATGCAAAAGATTTATGTTTTCTTTCTGATTTTAACAAAGTTGTACTATAAAGCCTTTCTTTTTATATGGCAGATGATAACATCAAGAGCCAATGAGGAACAATGTCCTATATATCAGATTAATGCCTGTATTAATCACATGAGGAGCAAAAATATTCATTTCAAAATACAGAATTTTCAAACTGTACTTTTCTTTATCTTCAGGAGATTTGTGGGTGAAGCATCTTGCTACACTTTGTCTAGGTTGAAAGAACCATTTTTAACATGATTATTTTTCCTAAGTTCTTCTCATTCATGGTTTTAACTCCTATATTGTGACTAGAAGAAAGATTTCACAATTCACTTCTGATAACAAAACACCATATACTAGTATTACTGATGAAAGTTACTGAAAACACATTAAAAGTTATTTGCTGCTTGGTTTCATGTAATAAACTCAATTCTACTGTCTGCACTGAATTTATAGACTAAATAATATTTCCTTAWTAAATTAAAGACCCCTTCATGCCAAAAGAAGTGTGAACAGTCAAATAAACAAATTTCTGCTGTATTGGTTACATGGGAAAAATAGTGCTAAACCAATTATATTTAAAACACCTCTCCTTTTGCTTTCTTTGTTAATGACCCTAGAATTTTAACTACTAGAATATAAATCATGTGGCAACACATATCGTTGGGACTTTATCACACTATTGCAGCTCTTGGCAGGTATAGAATTATTTTTATAGAGCTGAAGTTAAATTCAATTCAGAGACTGGATTTCTTTGGTATAATAGGACAACTATATGAAACTGAACAAACTCTTACTGCTATCTCCATCTTGATCTGCTGGGCCTTAACTCCAAGTTTGTATATGAACCTACTGAATTTTTGTGATAAAAGTTTTGAGGCAACTCTGAGTGAACTGGAGTGAGAAAAAACACAGAACTACTAGAGAAACCCTAGACGGTCAAAAATAAACATTTTAGACTATTTCAGTTTCCAAACCCCAGAAGGAAAAAAATAATATATATTATCTATTAAACTGTTAAACCATACAGGCAGCTGGATTTTAATTTCTAGCATACCTGTGGAGAACAGAGATTTTAAGAAGGCACAGTGGCAGCTTAACCTTTATGAGCAAAAGGCAGTACTTTCTAGATAAAACAGAGCTGACAGATTTGCTGGCACAGTTATGATTAGCTATGCATCACCTATCATTCAAGCTGACAGAAAGATTTTTATTCAAAGGTAGTGAGCCTTTTTTTGTTATTGGCATCTAGATTTGTCCTGGAGGCTATCAGGAGCTCTCTAAATCTGCACCAGTTGATCCACAAACATCACTCTTGCCTACTTGATAAACACTTCAAGAGTTTAATAAGCAAGATAAGCATCACAGAACTTATAATATTCATAAGTACAAAGCAAGACCTCCCTCTTTTTTTATTCTGTCACTGTGGTTTAAAAAATAGACCATTGAGAAAGCCAAAAACATGTGAAAGAGATGGATAGTTGTACAAGTAATAGTTCCAGGAATCCAACATCAGTGGTGCCACTACAATTCATGGTGTGACTTCAGTGCCAGCTTGAGCTGTTRCAGCAAACTAGACACGTATCATTCCCTGGTCATCTTCTGATCGTAAGAATTGGTCACAACTTATTATTGTCTCCTCAGTCCCATAATCACCATCACTAAGACTACATGTTTGCCACATGTCATTTTGTTCTCCTTTTAACAGAGAATATACATGCATATATGTATGCACCATGGTTGAAAATCAATGTGATCTTTCTTGCAGGATGAGTAACAGGAAAAAATGGCAAATGTGATGGCAAACAACCAAAAAAATACAGAGAAGCTTGAGAAGAGCAGAAAGAAATTTTTTTTTGCATCAGACTTGGGAAACAGCAACTAAGCAAGGTATCCTCATAATGCCAGACTCTTCCTGGTCTGTGTATGAGTGCAGAGAGGAAAGGACACAAGGGCAGAGCCCAAACCAGTGATTTCCCTCTCCCTGCAGAGCCAGCATCCATGCAGGAGATGTGAGCTAGGCCCATGAAGGAATTTCATAGCAAGCCTTCAGCCTCTTAATGCTGAAGAGCTCGGTTATCTTCCATCTCCTACAACAACTCTCCCCCTGCTCATGGGAAGAAAGGGCACGTCTAAGGCTGTAATTTGTGTTTGTGATTTTGTCTCTCACTTGCAAAAGCAGAGGAAGTTCTGTGACTTCCCTGGGATAAGGTAGAAAGAAAAACCACACAGGGTTAATAGCTGGCAGTTTAAGTATAGAGGGGTTGTGCCTGCTCTCTCTCTCTCTGTGCACAGAAGAGGAGATACAGTGCGAGGAGGAAGAAATGGCAGTGTTACATTCACATGATCTTACTGGGGACACAACTGGCAGGCACCATAAAAGGGAAATGCTGCAARATTGCAGCATAACTTTTAATTGTGACTCAGAGCTTCTGGCATGAGGCCTGCCTGCCTTCTTCCTCCTCTTCCCCACCCCACATAATGAGAAAAATATTGTTAGTCTATTAGCTAATAGCTCTAATTATCACTCACAAGTTCTTTTTCATTGCACTCCACTGTTTTCATGGGAACAGTACACAGATTCTTCTCACTCAACAGCAGTACCTTCCAGGGCAGAAATATGAACATTGTTTAGAATATACTCAGAAAATTGCAGACATTAAAATCAGAGAAGATTCATTGATCATGAAGCCCATTTCTCTGCTAAGGGAGGCTTAGTCCCAAAAGCACACTTTCTAGTGTTTCATACAGAATAATGTTAAAAATACCAGTGGTGAATCATCCTCCAGATTCTCTCAGGAGACAATTCCTCAGCAGAACTCACTGTTGTGRTTTTTCTTGTGGTTTGTTTTTTTGATAGCCTAATTTTTTAATTTCTTTATTTTATTCGTAGCTATATCTTCCCTTACAGCATGAAATACTTCTCTCTGCATACGCTAGCAACCTTCACACTTTTCTCACCCATCAAATCTTACACACTCAGCATAAGACTCATACTGCTGCCCTCACGCACCCATATGGCTAAGGCCTTACTGCRGGGCCATTTGCAATGCAGCATCAGGAACATATATGAATCTCTGAGGAGATGCACCTGATACATGGCATCCCAGAGCAGGAGGGAGGCAGGAGCACAGAGCTGCAGCTAGCTGTGTGCCGTTCAGCTGCAAAAGCTGCTTAGCTGCCCTGCAGCTGCCTCAGTCCTGCTAGCAGGCATGTTCCCCTGCTCCCCCTGGAAATGATGTCTCATCCTTCTCACACAAGCAAATGTGACATCTTTTTGACCTGATATACATTCTCTGTCATATGAAGCACGTAGCATCACCTCAGACACTGAACCTGAGCAAATTTGAGAGGTTTATCTGAACACCATTCCTTGCTTTGTTTAGTCATCACATACCTAATTTAGTATCTTTAATCCATCTCCTAAATCCTCATCATCCCCTAGCAATTAATTTGTTGTTCTCGGCTAAATTCTCTCTAATTGGTCAATATCTTTCTAGTTAACATACTGCTGAATGCTGCCCAGTATTTCAGAAGCCGTCACGAGAAAAGCACTGTTATTGTTTATTAGACTGTTACTTGTGCTTGGCTATTTTTATCAGCTACTACTCTCATCAGAAAACTCAGAACTCAGGAAAACTATCTCTTGGCATTATAGCCTTCCACTGGGGAATCATCAAAACCAGTAACATTTCACCTGAGCCCACTGAATTATGCCCAGACCCAAATTTTTAACAAACAGGTGCCTTATATTACAGACAGGCTGAGCAAATAACAGGTGAAACTTCACGGTGAATGCTAAAACCTGCTTATATTGCTAGTTATTTTAAGTGTGACGACTTTAAAACCTCTGTAGGATTTGGCAAAAAGCCAACTCAGAGAGGGTGTTGATTGCCACTTTATTGGCAGGACACAAGAGCATAAAGTGTCTTCTGATCGCTCAGTGCCTTTCGCTCCTTTAGCTTCCATTTTACTTTTCTCCCACCACTTCCTCCAAACACACTTTATGGTGCTTCCACTATTTAGGATTTCACAGAAAAGAAATCCAAGAATGCTAAAACACAGAAGTACCAATTAAAAGACACTGGTTTTTCCCCTTGTGCCAGTTATATATGTGCTTATAAAAGGCCATATAGCTTTGTCACAGGTTTGCTCCTTTTTCTATGCAAAAAACAACACAATTAATAGAAACACATAAATATCTAAATCTGAGTGGGTAGGGAGGATATTGGACATCTGTCAATAATTACCGTCTCTAAACTGAGTGTGTGTTTTTCATCTCACAGATGCTCTTTTCCAGACATGCTTGCTGCTTGCTATAAACAGTTCCTATCTTGTTCCACTCAGGTGTATTTACTCAAGGGTGTGTGTGCACATGCATGCATATATATATATTTATCCATCCATGTATACATAAATATACATGCATATATGTGTGTGTGTCTGCATGTGTGTGTGCACGCATGTATATTTACATTTACAGGTATATGCTACCCAGGTGTGTGTTACTTCTGCTATTCTTCTGTGAAAATGATTGGAAGTTATAATTTTTAGCATTTTTCTTAAAGCTTCAGGTGCTGTGATTGTGATCTTGCTTGAGAAGCTCATTTTTCATTTACAAAGATAAAGAAAAGTAGCTTTCTAACCCTTGTGGTGAAAACCTTGAAGACATGAAGTAACCCTGAAGGCAAAAAGTAAATGAACATCAAAGATGAAAAAAATAACAAACAGGAAAAGAATGTAGCATTCTTAAAAATCTGAGTTTTACAATCCCTTGCTTTTTTACTGACTTCTAATTTTTATTAATGCTTGTTTTTCCCTGCATTCTGGTCAGTATCCATGATGTCCTCCTGAAGCAGAAAGCTATTTTCACATGGGAATCTTTCTTTGCTTCCACAATGTACAAAATCAACTGTTGTCACCAAATACAATGTAATCCACCTTGCTTTTTCTCCTAGTAGGCATGGATTTAAACGTCTTCTGTGAGTGACATAAATGATCCAGTGTAAAGAAGTATAAATTTATCTTTGTGAAATTTACATCTATGTGAGATGCCACAAAGATAATTATTTTTACTTTCTTGGATTAAATAGCACCTGAGTTTCCAGTAATTTGGATTTTTGCTATTTGATTCATAACACATCATAAAGTCTATCTGGAAAGGTACCCAGCAAGTTCTAAGGAAGTTTTTAATTATTATGAATCAATTTCCTGTGAACCAGGAATTTCACCAGCTGGTGAAGTTTAGGTGAATGAAATAATCAGCTAAATCCTACTTTCTAACCAATCATCAGAGTTGTCAAAATAGGACCTAGAGATCAGTGAAGCAAATTTAAAGATGGCCTAATCAATCTTTACAGGAATATTTTTTTCTCAATCAACAAAGTCCTGTCATACCACAAACCTCTCTACCTCCAATATTTTTCTATTTGGTTAGAATATCATACATCTAACCTTTGTACATAGTAAAGGAGAGAGAAAACGTGGAGAAGAAAGGGAACAAACTGTTTGCAATCGAAAAACAGCACTGAAAAATGCAAGTAGGACCACAGGGAATTTGAACTTGCTGCTTTGGAGGTTTGGAGGATGTGACAGTGAGATAAATCTTTGCATGGTTTCAAGGGAAATATTGCACAGYTGGAGCAAGGTGTACAGAACCTGCTGTTCTGACCTTCCCAGAGAGTCCTGGACCAAAACTGAAGTGCAGATACAAGCTTCATGATTCTCCAGAGAGAGCACACAAATGACTAGTCACCTTGCCATCAAGTGGCATATCTTCCCTCTTACTTTTTAGGAGCTTTATCGACACCTTATAGTGTCAATGGCTCCTTCACCCAGAACGGGATGCTGTGACAAAATGTTTCATTGTGTTAAGGTTTAGCAAGGTGCTCAATAGTAGTCACAAGCTCCCAAGGACATTTGAAGAGAAAGTATTATGTGCTGGAAGCAGTAATCTGTGTAATAATGATAATAATGTGTAAAATCTGTAAGATTTTATTGTTTGGTGCTTTGGTATATTGAAATCTGTGACAGGGCATCAATGCCAAAGCACTATGGCTATGGACGTTAAGAACTGTGTATGATTAATAGAGAATAGGTAGGTGCTCTGTAAATTTTATGAGAGGTCTTTAAAAAATATCACAAATAATCTGGACTCCTAAAAACCATAACCTTTTCAAGGTGAAGAGGGAATCTGACACAACACATTTCCACATGCTGAACTGGGAGCTGGACCAGAACAGATTAATTAGACATTAAATAAAAAAAAAAAAAAAAATCTGCAGTTATTTACATCATTTTGAGTTCAGCTAAATTCAAGGGCCCGATTTTCCAAACTACTATTTTTTCAGGTCATAGAATCATAAAATCATTATGTTAGAAAAGACCTCTAAGGTCATCAAGTCCAACCGCAAACCTAAGACTGCCCAGTCCACCACTAAACCATGTCCCGAAGCGCCACATCTACACATCTTTTAAAAACCTCCAGTGATGGTGACTCCACCACTTCCCTGGGCAGCCTGTTCCAGTGCTTGACAACCATTTCAGTGAAGAAATTTTTCCTAATATCCAATCTAAACCTCCCCTGGCGCAACCTGAGGCCAATTCCTCTCGTTCTATCGCTAGGTACTTGGGAGAAGAGACCAACACCCACCTCGCTACAACCTCCTTTCAGGGATTGTAGAGAGCGATAAGGTCTCCCCTCAGTCCCCTCTTCTCCAGGCTAAACAACTCCAGCTCCCTCAGCCGCTCCTCATAAGACCTGTTCTCCAGACCCTTCACCAGCTTCGTTGCCCTTCTCTGGACACGCTCCAGCACCTCAATGTCCTTCTTGTAGTGAGGGGCCCAAAACTGAACACAGKATTCGAGGTGYGGCCTCACCAGTGCCGAGTACAGGGGCACCATCACCTCCCTACTCCTGCTGGCCACACTATTCCTGATACAGSCCAGGATGCCGTTGGCCTTCTTGGCCACCTGGGCACACTGMTGGCTCATGTTCAGCCGACTGTCGACCAGCACCCCCAGGTCCTTTTCCGCCGGGCAGCTTTCCAGCCACTCTTCCCCAAGCCTGTAGCGTTGCCYRGGGTTGTTGTGACCCAAGTGCAGGACCTGGCACTTGGCCTTGTTGAACCTCATGCAGCTGGCCTCAGCCCATCCAGCCTGTCCAGATCCCTCTGCAGAGCCTTCCTACCCTCAGGCAGATCAACACTCCCACCCAACTTTGTGTCATCTGTAAACTTACTGAGGGTGCACTCGATCCCCTCATCCAGATCATTGATAAAGACATTAAACAGAACTGGCCCCAAAACTGAGCCCTGGGGAACACCACTTGTGACCGGCTATGAACTRGATTTAACTCCATTCTCCACAACTCTTTGGGCCCGGCCATCCAGCCAGTTTTTTACCTAGCAAAGAGTACTCTCATCCAAGCCATGAGCAGCCAGTTTCTCCAGGAGGATGCTGTGGGAAACGGTGTCAAAGTATTTGTTAAAGTCCAGGTAAACAGCATCCACAGCCTTTCCCTCATCCACTAAGTGGGTCATCTTGTCATAGAAGGAGATCAGGTTAGTCAAACAGGACCTGCCTTTCATAAATCCAGTTACAGCAGTAGGCAGAATCACACTGATGTAACAACAGGTTAAGAGAGAGAGCAGAATCAGAACATAAGAGCAAAAGTTACTCTAAAACAACTTAAAAAGGAGACAAAATTGAAAGCACTGACTGGACAGACGTCTCCAGTATCACAAAAAAGAAGGATTTTTTAATATGTAAACACTCAAAGCCTCAGAGAAATGCTGACATGAATAACATTGTGACATGTTTTGACAGTTTTTGTAAAAATCAATGCAAAATGCTTGATGTAGGTTTCCTTTTTTTATACCTTTGAGATAACATTAGATTGGGAATAGAATGGTAGGTTGACTGGTAGAGCTGGGCACAAGAAAACATGATTAAGAATACATTAACATTTGTGAAACCAATATATTGAATTACCAGGCACAACAGTTTGACGTACTAGACCTCAGCAAAAATTAAAACATTAGCAGAAATTAAAGCTTACTAGCTTTGGGGGAATAAACATTTCASCTGATCTACAAATGATCCTAAACAAAATAAAATCATGTTAATTTCTTATTTAGGTCAATAGCTCAATTTTCAGTGTACACTGGGGCTCCCAGAAGCAATAATTTTAACCTAAAATTCTGTATCAAAAATGTTCCCTTAAAATCAGGAAATATCAAACATGCAGATGTAAATTTTCCTTTCTATTCTCAGAATCATCACAAACAGAAGAAACATTTTTTGTACTGCAGTTGTGATGTTTCTTTTCAGAAAATAAATAATACCAGGTAAATATTTCAAATCTGTGGCCTTAATTTTCATGATTAAGAAGGTATAGATACCTACACCTTATTTTAGGTCTGATCTTTCTTGTAAAGAACACTTTTAAAAGCACAAGTAGTCACTAAACTAACTGGCAACAACTAAAATAATGACTGCATCTTATTTCATGTTAAGTGTCCACATCTGAATGGTTTAAAACTTCCACGTAATATGCAAACCCTTTTGAATGCCAGCATTTCACCTTCAGAAGCCAAAGGGAGTGATACACTGCCCACCTCTGCTTCTGTACAACTTCTCTACTTGTGGCACACACAGGACCTGTGTGGGCTACTCTGCCCAGCCATCTAGGGCAGTCCACATGCCCTGTATAGCTCCAGCCAGGTGGTATAAATCCAGAAATCCCACAGAAATTCATGAAGATACCATCTAGTCAGACTCTTTTCCAGGTGACAGCGAGATGATCCCAGCAACACAGTATGGCCATTTGCGAAGCTGAAGAAGTTATGGCATATGAAAAAGACAGCCAGAAGGTTTTCCCAGAAATAATTTTTTTTTCTCTCTCTCTCTCCTTCCTCTATTCCCCTCCCCTGAACTGAAGATATTGTATTGCCGAGATCAACTCCCAGTCACTTCAAAAGCAAAGGTGCAGCTCCCATTCCTTCTCCTGAGGCCACATTCTTACTTACTTTGGTATTAGAGGTAAAGTTTCGGATGCAGATTTTGACCTATGCTGACTTAAGCAGGGGGAAGTCTGGGCAATTCAGCAGCACCTCTGTTAACAACCTTGTCTGTGACTGCTCGATGTTAGAGACTGTACTGCACTTCTCRTTTTTTGTCTGTCATGGACACATCGATTTTCTGAATATGGTAATGTCTGTTACTCAGTATTTTGSCAAGCAATGGGATGAGAAAAAGAACACTGCTCTTGTGATTTGAATGGAAAAAGTTCTTTCATAGAGAGCTACTGATTTTAACATTCKAACTTCCCTGTTAAAGAATGAAGGAAGTGACATGCTATCATATGTGACAAAAAAGAAAGTGAATAAATATATCCTCAAATACTGTGTTCGGTTTTGGGCCCCTCACTACAAGAAGGACATTGAGGTGCTGGAGCGTGTCCAGAGAAGGGCAACGAAGCTGGTGAAGGGTCTGGAGAACAGGTCTTATGAGGAGCGGCTGAGGGARCTGGGGTTGTTTAGCCTGGAGAAGAGGAGGCTGAGGGGAGACCTTATYGCTCTCTACAACTACCTGAAAGGAGGTTGTAGCGAGGTGGGTGTTGGTCTCTTCTCCCAAGTACCTAGCGATAGAACGAGAGGAATTGGCCTCAGGTTGCGCCAGGGGAGGTTTAGATTGGATATTAGGAAAAATTTCTTCACCGAAATGGTTGTCAAGCACTGGAACAGGCTGCCCAGGGAAGTGGTGGAGTTACCATCACTGGAGGTATTCAAAAAACGTGTGGATGTGGCACCTYGGGACATGGTTTAGTGGGCCTGGTGGTGTTGGGTTGACGGTTGGACTTTATGATCTTAGAGGTCTTTTCCAACCTTAATGATTCTATGATTCTATGATTCTATGATTCTATGATTCTATCTTTACACACATACGTGTGCACACACATATGAAGATCCCAAGTTGGAAAAGGGGGAGCAAATTGACATGTGGGATAAATGTTTATTTTAATAATTTAAATGATGTAGCATCAACTGATGCCTTTATACACTGTCACCTCTTCATATCAATCAGCCATGTAAACTTAAAAAAAATATATAAATAAATAATTTTAGTAAATAATTTTATACCCAGATAAATAATTTTAAATTAATTAAAAGTATATGCAAACTGTTCTTACCCTATAGTAAAGATAGTTCTGAGTTGTCTGGTCAAGGACCTAATTTGGCTCCAAACTTCTCCAAAGTTCAGAAGTGGGTTTTTGGAAGCATAAATCTGATGCATGTGCATTTATAACAGTTCTCTGCATTTTACCAATACACTATGAATAGCCATACATAATTAAAACTAAAGTAGCAAATAAATTAGGGGTGAAATTTGCGATACATTATCCTGACTTTTTAAATTGTATTTACTCATTTATAAGTTTAGTAGTAGATCTCTCAATTATTACTATAAATTAGAGAGTTTCTGTTAATTACTGGCCACCAGATGTCTCCCATATTGTTTTTTCTATACAATAGAAAAACACTAAGAATCATGGAAAAATCAATGCAAACAAATGAGTAAGAGCTAAGGAGTTCAGCCAAGGCATGCTCCTTGATTCATGYCCAAATCAACAGTATGTTCTTTGAAAATCAAACATAAATTACTGTGATTTATACTGTTCCTTGAACAAAAAAGCAACAGTTGCATGTAATTACATTCTGTCTATGCTGCACATCTCTTTGTAAGACAGCATCCGTTGAAATATTTACTTTTTGCACTATTAGCTTTTTTGGTCTCTGCAGAAATGTTGCATCCAGTATTATTGTTTATGTTGTTTCGGTCTCCATGTCAGTAGCTAATTATAATCCAAATTTGTGTGCTTGCTCAGCAATGTCTTCCTTTTAAAGTGAAGAATGAAGGGAGAGTAGGCTCTGGCCTTATTCTTGTTCTCCATTTKGTGCACAAACTGGTGAAAGGATGAAGGGCATTCTGCATGCCTCCTTAGCAGGGGTCCAGTCCCATCTTTCTCTACAGYTATATTGATCTTAACATGTATTGCCATGCAGTAGGAGTAGATCTGTAGAATGAAACAGCCGGCATGGAGGATCAAATGCAGATGAGAACAATATGTGCCTCCTTTAGACTACCTCCAGTTTGATCCTATGGGCTGATTCCCATTTGCAGTTAGCACTCATTTGATGCTCTCCCAGAGTAGTTTTTTTCAGTTGAGTTTCATCTAAATAAATGTCATGTAAGCATTCTGAAACCACTCCTTAGTGCAAACCATATAATGGTAAGTATGGACAGTCAAGATATTAACTTCAGAAGAGTATTGAACGAAAATAAAATAGTCATGTAGTTGCACAATTTCCCATAGAGACCCTAGAAATCTACTTTTAATATAGAATGATTGTGTTCTAGGCATGGGCCCAGGTGCAAATGTTGGGTTATGTTTTAGTGGTCTGAGAACATCTGAAGATGTTGCAGAGCCTACGTCCAATGTAGCCCATCATGGCATGGCATTTCTGTTTCCACTGTAGCTTGTTTCTCAGTCATCCTTGTGTACATGTAGTTGCATGGGCAATTTATAAGACAGCCACTACCAGATGAAGCATGATAAATTTACCTAAGATTCTATCTAGGAGCTGTTCTGTCCCAACCACTGCTAAAAACACAAGGGAAAGTTCACAATTTTGCCAATGTAGTCCAACATTTTGTTCTCAGCACTGCATGCCATCAGTCACAGCAACCTGATAAGGTGAGCTGACCCCTCTATTTAGAGTGCCAAAGAAGTGATTACTGGCTTTGGTTCGAAAGGAAAGGAGCTTCTGTATGAATGCATAATGTATTCTGACTCAAATGCCTGGGGTGAATATCATCAGAGCCTTAAGTTCTGAGGGAATTTTCTCCTATAGTTCCCTTCATAAACACTGTTGCTGCTTTGAGATCAGAGAATTCCCTCAGGCCACATTCTCATATATCTTTGTATGCTTTCTACTGCATCGCTTATTTATCACTATTAATCTTTGTCTACAGATGATGGACATTCTTTCAGTTGCAGGAAAGAACAACAACAAAAGGTGGTTGTATTTTTTAAGCAAAATAAGGCCACTTTAAGTAAAATAGTTAAATGCAATAGTAAAATTGTTCAGCGTGCTTATTTTTAGTGCTAGCAGCAGCATTTTTTCCTGTTAGCTTGCAGACTCAACCCAAAGTTAACCTTTCCTTGAATGCTTCATCAGCTTGCTGTAAGTCTGTTCAGCTCCTTTGCACTTAATGGATTCATTACTGTCACCTGAATTTTGCTCCAGAAGCAGGTAACAGCTTAAGTAGGTACCATGTAACTTGTCTAATTGCTGACACAGGGGAAAAGATTAAATTAATTCTGTGGTAAAACATATCCAATTAGAAAAATATTCTAACTCAAATCAAGGGGGAAACTGGAAAAGAAAAAAATAGGTCTCTATTGTATTGTAAACACTATGTGTTTGGTTTAATGTGAATCAAAGATACTCACCTACAGAGACAACTTGATATTAAACTATAATCAATCAGTTATGTAATTTAATTTTGGACCAAATGCCAGTAGAAAACTGAATCTCTTTTTTTTTTCTTTCTAAATGTGGGTGTTTACATATTTTGAGCAAATTATATGAAATTATCAAAAATAATTTATTGAAGAATGTATACATCTAACTGCATGAAAAAATCAATTTTCTTTAAGTAAGGAAATATGGAGTAATTCAGTATGTCTGCCTAATATATGGATTTCTGATAACATACTGAAGTTATAATGAAGCTGAGAGTTCCTGGCATAATAATACTTACTGCCTGGCAGGCTTGCATGAGGGTAAAAGCTAAAGCTTAATACCCAAATTGATCTTGCCATGCGCTATTGGAGCCGAAACACCCAGAACTGTATTCCTGCTTTCCTCTTAAAATGACTTTCAGAATTCAAAGACTTGGTCTAAAAAAATTAAAAGGGCAAAACCAAGAAAAAATAATMAACTAATATATCAAGAGTAGTTTGTTTAGGATGTAAGAGAATCTATAAGTAATATCGAACACAGAAAATAAATTACAGACACAGTTAAAAAACCAGCATATTACACTTGAAATAACACTCCCCTGAAGATAGCCTAGTGTTTTACATTTATTATAGCAGCTGAATAAAAACACCAAATTACAAGTGAAAAGTTGCAAAGAGGATAGGTTAAGTTCATGTCATTTCCCATTCATGTTATATCCTTGTCATGAAAATGGACTGACTGGAGAAAAGCATGGGTCATACTTTTCATATTTCTCAGTTTACCCAGGAGAGTCGATTGTTTTCCGTCTCAYAACTTTCTTAGGGGTTTACAGTTGGTTTGTTTTCAAACAAGCAAGAAACAAACCTTTCCATTACATTTCAGCAGAAGCTACAGATAGCAAAACATCTGATACTGAAATGTCCACTATTTTAGAATTCAAGCATTTCAGGCATCATGTACCATACTTGGAAAATATGCATATCTGTATGTACATATAACATGACACCAACACAGTGCTGAGTACTAAAGATGGACATATTGATAGTCTATTTTCTCATAGAGAAAATGATGTCTTATTTTCTTCTTGTTACTTTTTCTGAAATCTGAAGTGATGTCCTCAAGATCAGTATTAATGCATGGAAAATTATGGCAGCTGAAGGCAGTACATTGCATTGACTGTTTACTTTCATGTTTCAGCTGTAATGGACTTGATTGTGCAGGGCAGTAGATTGGGACCAAAGTTCCGAGTGCTGCTTAAAGAGCAAAGTATCTGCCTGAGACACCTAGTTTACCATCATTTACACAAAAAGAGGCTTTTTGTCATCTATTTCCATTTTCTAAAATGCACCATGCTATGAGCTTCAGTGTCTATAGAATTACCTGAATATAGAATCATAGAATCAGAATCACAGAACGGTTTGGGTTGGAAGAGACCTTGAAAGGTCATCTAGTCCAACCCCACTGCCATGGGCAGGRACATCTTCCACTRGATCAGGTTGCTCAAAGCTCCATCCAACCTGGCCTTGAACACTTCCAGGGATGGGGCAGCCGCAACTTCTCTGAGCAACCTGTTCCAGTGTCTCAACACCCTCATCTTAAAAAATTTCTTCCTCATGTCCAATCTAAACCTACTCTCTTTCAGTTTAAAACTGTTATCCCTTGTCCTGTTATTACAAGTCTTGGTAAAAATTCTCTCTYCATCTTCCTTATAAACCCCYTTTAAGTATTGAAAGGCCGCAATAAGGTCTCCCTGGAGCCACCTTCTCTCCAGGCTGAGCAACGCCAACTCTCTCAGCTTTTCTTCATAGGAGAGGTGTTCCAGCCCTCTGACATTTTTGTGGTCCTCCTCTGAACCCACTCCAACAGCTCCATGTCTTTCTTGTGCTGAGGGCCCCAGAGCTGGATGCAGGTCTCCAGGTGGGGTCTCATGAGAGCTGAGTAGAGGTAGAGAATCACCACCCTTGATCCTCTGGTCACAGCATATCTGAACTACAGTAATTGAGACATCTTACTTTGGAACAATGAATCATGAAACCCAGTAAATTTGACCATACAAATGTGCATGGGCACAGAAAATGGCAGAGGAAATATAAAGCACAGATGGAGACTGAACTAGATTTCTTCCATTCCGAATAATGGTACCTTACAGTACAGTTTTAAGCATTACTGTAAACTGAATAAATTCACTCTCTTATTCCTCACCTTCAGGTAGATTCAGCCTGTTAGGTGTTTTCTAATCTGCAAAATTGAGTCTTTATTTAGCTTTAAGAAAACATCCGTCATTTCACTTTGTTTTTTTTATATGTGAGAGAAACCAGTATTTCTCAGATTTGACATGCAGTGTCTCCCAGATGGCACACCTGTTTGCCATTCTAGCTGGGGTTCTTTCTGCTTCATATTTTGATTGAAAAAAGAAAGAAAAAGATAACCAGTCACCCATTAATGAAGTTTATCTCATTAGRGGATAATCTAGCATCAGCCACTCCCATTTATCACTACTTCTGATATCTTGTTAATYATTTGTTCTTCTCTGGCCCTGCGGTGATCACTACCAGCATGACAGAGGGAAAGACCAAGACTGAGCTTGGCTCTCCACACCCATGAAAGCCAGATTGCAACTGCTCTGAGACTTCTACCAGTTCCCCTCCAAATTATAAAAAATACAGTCACAAATAATCTTCCTTAAATTTGCAGTTATGACAAATGTAATCATATTTCATTATTCTCTGCAGAAGAACTCTTTTGATCATGCCTGAAATACATGTCAGTACTGCAAATATGAAAAAGACTGTTAAAATATAACTCATGCAACACTTGCAGTGCTGAACACCATGCATACCAATATCACCTCTGTAACTGGTATCTATGGATTCCTGTTGATAACAGTGCTAAAATGTGAGTGAGGAATGTGTTATTTTCATCCTATTCTCCTTACTTACCTCAGGCAATGTCAGGAGAAGACTTGGTCTGTATTATTTTCTGCTATGGTCTTTGTCATGAAAATGAAGCATCAGGATATTCATTTTCATGAGAAGAGAGTGAGAGGGGCAGAAGCAGGAACTGAATACCACAGTCCGTTTTCAGAACTTTAGATGGAACATTGCTGATATTATTATGAATGGAAATAGCAGAAATGTAGGTCACAAAATAAATGTTAGAATTTTTTTAGGAAAAGTGTATGTTAAAAATGTTCACAGTTAAAAGAGTATGTCAGCTGCATGTGTAGATTTTCACAAGTTCCAAAACGATTTAGGAATACAAATTCCATGATTTGCAATAGCACTTCAGCTCCAAAGGCAAAGAAATACTTTCAAATATTCGACTCACAGTCTTATCGCATATGAAGGAATAATTACTTTTCAATTATGCAAAATTCCACCCCTAACAATGTAGGAGGGGTTCACATCTGACAGTTCAGATCATCAGAATTCCCAGACTGATTCACACAATGCAAAGGGCTTGTGGCGCTGTGTTAATGGTGCTGCTCTGTGCTGCCATAGACATTTTGATATCTTGTTTATATGAGGAGGGCACTAATAAAGTTCRGGCACAAGAAACAGTAGCACAGCATGAATCTTTCACTTTTACACCCACAAGAATGAATACAGTGCACAAACAGCACCATTTTTTTGCTACAAGAAAGTTCTGTGATTTGTTGAAAGTCTGCAAAATGAGGAACATTTCAAAAAAAAACAAACACAGCAACACAGAGTTCTGTTTTTAAAACTGAATATTAAGACCACCAGCCTATCTGATAAAGTTACCACCTGGTAGTTCATGGGGACTGAAACTGCCTTCTTTTTGCTCTCTCCCTCTTCATCATTCCTCTTACTGTGCCTCTGTATCATGATGCTGCACGCAGAGCTCTAGTAAAACAGCCGTTTGACTACTTCTGGGAAAATTCACAGGCATGCTTTGCACTGCCCCGCTTAGACTCCATTCTTTGATCCTTCCCTCCCCCCCTTCCCCTTTTCCCCAAGCAGTCAGCCTGATAAACACGATGCAGTAGTCCTATCACTGATCATTATGCAAATCCCATTGAACAGGGTATTTTTTCCCCTCTCTGATCTCTAGGGAACTCTCCAAAGTCCACTCCCTTCCCATTCCTTTGGAAGGGTATATTCTCTTTGAAATTTCCTTTGAAATAAAGCAGGCRTGTCCAACGTCAAGCAGCAAGTTGTGAGGAAATGGATCAAAACTCAGGAATTCATATTGCCAATCCACTCACCTAATAATTCCTAATTCCTAGGAATGGTTGTAGTAAGATACTATGACTTCGTATAAAAAGAAGTATCCTGAAATCAAYTGAAAGAGTACCTAATGCCAGTATATAAGATCTGATAACACTTGAGGGAATAAGATCCTAATTTTTCTTGGCTACCATTTTAGTAGTATGAGCGATTTAACCAATTTCATTCCCTCTTTCTGAACATCCTGCTTTATCTTCTTTTAATCGTGCACAATTGGAAGGGACTTTTGTTGGATTTAGGCGCTAGCATTTGAGTCTATTAACGTGAGGGGTTGGGGGAAATCAGTGATTCCTGAGATGATAATTGCTCATAGGAGAGAGAGCAGTAAAAAACTTGGATTCAGGACTCTGAAACATTAAGCAAACACTCCCCCTTCTCTTCCAGAGGTCTGTCAAATAATTGCAAGTTAGTCCCTAATTTAGAAGCTATAGATCTAAACCAGGAAACCCTACTGTGCATTCTGTAACCTATATTTTACTGTTCAAAGTCAGCTTTGATTTCATAATGCTGGCAGGGTCTGCTAGCACAGTAATTGAAGCTTTTGTATTTTAAAAGACTTACAAGTAATATTCCTAGGATTTCTGGTGGAAAACACTTCTTACAAAGATGCACTTTTTCCTCCTAAGGATTATGTGCATTTTTATCAAATATTTCAGTTGAATTGGATGAGATTATAAATAGAGAAGATTTTAAAAGCATTTAAGGCTTCGATTCACTTCTCCCCTTTTGTCTGGCACTCCTCCTCCCCAGCTCTTCCAAACACTTCATATTTGTATGAAGAAAGAGTCTGGTTATTCTGTTTGGTCTATTAGTAAGATACGTTCCATAAGCAGAGTAAAAAGTGAACTTTTGCCACCAGTTGGCAGACTTCACTCCCATTCAAATAGGAAACCACTTTGTGTGCTTTTTTGCAGCTCCCYTCCCCCTAGTCCCTTCATTTCTTGGACAAAACCAAGGGAAAATCAGATTCCTTCCCTAGCTCTTTGAAGCTGTTCCTTGGAACATTTTATTTTTAAAACTAACATTTGTTCATCTTTATACCCATCCCATGACTGTTTCTAGCACAGCTCTCCCCACATCATGGCAGAGCCTTCCTGTTCCTATTTTCCTTCTTTAACAGTTGAGCCCGGGGAAAGTGAGCAATGGCTCACTTAACCACTGCTTTGAAACTTTGTGTATGTAGCCAACTAAAATCAAGTAGCCAAAGTAAATAATTGAGCTAACCCTTGTGTTTGAGGAAAAGGGAGTTGCATGAGGAAGAACATAGAGAGGCCAGCAGGAACGGCTTGTAGATTAGATGTGGTTTAGACTTCTGTCATTGGAATGTGGATCTGATGTACAGATGACTGTCATCTTTGACGATGAGCACAGTGGACCTAGCTATTAAGGCTTTCTATCCCCTTATGACAGGTGTTAGAGTTGCATTGGTAGTTCCTTTCTCACTTAAGTATTCCTACTTTTGGACAAGATACTATTTCACAACATTTTATTTTGTTTTGATAAGCAGAATTTTTTTTTTTTATTCTGCACATATAGTTAGGAAGTCCTATAGGGCCAAAGAATGTTCTTTTCATAGTGACTAGCTACAGAGCCAAGAAAGTCATCATACATCCTGAGGCTAGTTTACATGGATATCAAGCAGATATTCAGGGTACACAGTTAAAAAAGAGAAATTTCACAGGGCAGAGAAACAATCTATCTGTTTATTTAGCTATGTTGCAAATCCATACAGATCAGAAATGTGAGGAGAAATCGTATTTTCAGGAGTATTTCAGAGTCAAATCCTCAGTGGGTACAAATGGGTGGGATACTGGGGAAAGTATTTTATGTTTAATTAGCAGGGGGCATGACATTTGTATCAATTGGGAGAGGCAGATAGTAAGGTTCRATATATTATCTTCAGAAGCTTGTCTTTCAGAGAACGGCAAATACAAGGACACACAAATACAAGAATACTCTATTCATGTGGACCTTAAAGAATTTTCATCCCTAATATTTTCTGCAGAAATAATGGCATGCACACTCAGCAGCATTCTTCCTTACCTTAGGCTGTCTCTGAAGGACATGTAATGACAAGGACGTTTGCGTCAGACCGTAGATGAATGTYCTGACTGGCAGTGGAGAAAATTCTGGTGTGCCAGTTGACAAAAATATACCAAGAACCAGGTTTTGCAAGTTGCAGGTATCTAGGTGAGAGTTTTGTTATGACAATAATAACAATAATAATGGACCCTTTTTTGTTTGAAGCTGATAAGCAGCTGCTACAGCTCAATGCTAGATTCACCAGCAGATGGGTGACAGCAAGTAAACTACAGCTGTGTTGGTTGTGGCTCCCATTTCATTTTGAATTATTTATAAATAGTACTAGCGGCAATTTAAGCATTACCAAATGATATGCCCTTTAAATGATTAGTTAATTTTTTTCTCTTGAACACATTCTAACTGAGCAGGTAGGAGCTAGATGGAAGATAATGTCAGACAGGTGCAGAGTACAATTCTTTTCAGTCCTRTGACTCCTGTTGTCGCTTCAGCAATAATGAAGTTTTGAGTGAGCTTTTAAAAAGGAAATTCAGCTAATGCTTTAATTTAACAATGTGCTGCAAAGCACCCGACCACACAAATATTCCTCAAGCAGCACCATCTGGGTATGTCACAATGTTGACAGAAAAGTAACCTAAAARTTTAGTGAGATGAAGTAAGGCTCATTGTTCTAGTTCAATCTTGTCCTCACGCAGAACATACTGGTATCCCGTTACACCAACCCCAAATAACAGCAAATGCTAATACCATGTCAATCTCCCATTTGACGGCCCCTTCAGTGGTGCATTGCTGACGTGCCACCTGTGCTTTTGATGTTCTTCTGTTATGGAGCTTAGAATATGCACAGCTGTGACGTGATCAGCCCAGAGCTGACCATTTTGCTTAGGCAGTCATTCATGTTGCTCCCGTTTGCTCCTCCAGCCACCTCTTAATTCCAGCTGCTAATACCTGAATACCCACGCTTTCTTTTTTTGCTTTTTTTCTTTTAACCCTGTTCAATTTCTCATGCTCAGAAGACATTCCTTGTAAATATCTTCAAGGATCTGCTTTGCAATACATTCTCTTAAAAGTTGCATTTCCAAGTACAATGCAAAACATTTGACAAAGACAGCTGTCCTGTCACACTGCCCAAGGATGTCTTGTTCGTACCTTGTCCTCCCCTGCCTGTCTGAAAGCATCTGTTGTCCCATCTCCTAGATTATAAGGACTTTGGCAGAATGTGGTAGAACTTATTTTAGCTGTTTGCCCATCACTGCCAAGTGTCTTAGACATTGGACTGGGAGTAAGGACCTTTCTGTGCCAGCGATAGGCTGAATCTGTTGCGATATCTTATAAAAAGTAATACCTGAACTGTGAATGAGGGTTGAGGATCTAAACTTGTAACCTCCTTGTGCCCAGTGCTCTCTGTTCTTCCACACAGGGATAAAAGGGAGCTGTATATATTGAGAAATGCTTTTAGCAAAAAAATATCAAGAACAGATTTACTGAACTAAACCTTTCTTTCTAATGCACAGACTGACACATCAGCTGTGGAGCCAGTCCTCCTCCAACAGAGCAGAAAGATCTTCTGCTCAAGAGGCAGCACAGTGCCTCAGRAACTGAGATGTCGGACACACAAAATAGGGACATGCAGTTAGTGTTTCAGTTCTGTGCATACTCTGATCCTACCTGTTTATCAGTTCTGCTCCATAAGGCAGTGGGAGTTTGGATCAGGGCAGGGATGGTGCAGACCCTTTGTATTTGAAGGCAAAGATTATGATTTTGTCTCTTGCATTTGCCTACTCGGTAATGAAAGGCAACTGCAACTGATGTTTCTCAACCCCATATAAAGGCAACACGTCACATTTCCATATCATTAAAGGCCTGGAGTCACTGTTCACAATCCCCTCACTACAAAAAACCTCCAGATCCAGAATCGTCTGAGCAAGGGATACAGTGGCAGTTTATCATCCATTTCCAGAGGACTCATGGAAAGAATTAGAAAAGAGGGGAGGAGAACAAAAGGAAGAAGATGAAGTGCACCGTAAGGACACCCAGGGAGACCAAAAATACACTTTATAGTCCAAAAGAAATTTTTTCTTTGCGTTGTCACGGACAAAAAAGTTTCAAGTCCAGGAGGTGGATTTTATTGCCAGTCAAAACAAAACTTCTGATCATTAATTTGGGCACTGAGGAAAAAAGTGCACAATTACACATCCATTCACTGAACACCTATCCTCACCCCTCACCTGTCCAAACCTCCCCTGTTTTCACCATGGTTTACCCTGTACCTGTCAAATCGTTCCCAGTGAGGCAACAGGCGGCACAGAGGCTGAGACCGTCATGCACGTGATGCTTTTTCCACTCTTTGCTCCTCATTGATGTCCCTCCCACACTGTTCCTTAGTGTCCCTGCCCCAGCATGGGTTGCCCACGGCTGYGGTCCTTTGGGGGTGTCCCTGCCCCAGCGTGGGTCGCCCACAGCTGCAGTCCCTCATGGTGTCCCTGTCCCTCTTRGCTCAGGGTGTCCCCCTCCAGCCTCTCCCCTGCAACTGCCAGTTTCTTTCTTAAATATGCTTGCGCAGGCGCACTGTATGCTCCTTAGATTTGCTCCTCCTGTTTACCTCAGCTTCTGAGCCGGCTGGAATGGGTTGTGACCAGCTTCGACCAGCTCAGGGCAGCTGATGGCCTCCTCCTGCCCAGGGCACCACTGCAGCTCCCGGCTACATCAACCCTGTGACTTGTGCCTGTTACACACAGGGTTCTGTTTTGCTTTTACTGCTGAGCCCTGCATGAGAAACAAAGTTCAGGAAAAAGGAAAAAAGGCTGTAAATGGAGTAAAGGCTCAGAAACCTCTAAGGAAGAGGAGAAGTGGTAAGTGGGAGAAGTGATAAAAGAAAAAAAAATCCTTGTCTGGAAGAGGCGGGGAGCTGCTCTGCCCTTATTTCCTTGTATCCCTTTCCTTAGTCCATSTACTCCCCATTGTACCCCGCTTCCTCCCCGGCGGGGAGGCCTGCGGCCAGCGTGGGGCACAAGCCTCTGCCGCCATCCCCGGCCTTGCCKGCTGTGTGACCCCTTCTCTGTCCGCTCCTCTCAGTCGGGGGGGGGAGGGTGCTTCTCCCCACTTTTTTTTGGCTTTGTCAGCTCACAGGCCTGACAGAAAAGAAGAAGAAGGGGGGAGAAATCTGCTTGCTCTCCCCACAGCTTTTGGTTCACGTGCCTCTGCATATTACTTCTGAAATAGAAATGAACACACACGCAGCACTGTTCCCTTCGCTGGAGGATGTTGGAAGGTAGATTGCTAATTCAGTAATGTTGTAGTACAATGTATAGCCCACTTAAATAGGTGACGTGTCACTGGTGATCACCCTGAACTAAAGGTGCCTGTGCCAGGCAGCAGGGTGCCTGTGCTGAGCATGGGCCCTGGTTCTGCCAGAGGAGGGGGTTTCTGGGCAAGCAGCAGTGACTGAGCACCCGGTGATACAGGGGTAAGCAAGCTCCATGCCATCAGACTCCCTGCAACAGGCTCATATTGGAAATATCTTGCTTCAATAAATATTGAGCAGAGCGCTAACTCTTAACCCTGCCTCTGCATTTCCATCACTTTAACCTAATCACTTTTAATTTWTTTTCCAGATTTGCTGGAAGGCAGTGTTTCCCCAGCACAGGCTTTATATAGATCAGTCCCTTTGCAGTCTTTCAGGTTCAATGTAGAAATTTGCATTCTACAATAATATAGTATGGAAAGCATGAAAAGGTGGTCAGGGTAATTTCTAGTGCATCAGATCTTATACAATGTTGTGATAAGCTTTGCAATCACTGGATCATTACACTAATTGTTTGTCACTGTGCACATGTGCTTATAATCAGCAGCCTTTAACAGAATGCATTGCATTACATTACTCCTGTGTCGGATATGGTGTGTCTTAATCCATCAAGAGGATGAGTTAGAAATGGTTAGAAATGAATGTAGGAGAGTGTTTAAGCCAGAAGCAGAGGTTCTAATTATTTTTTTCACAGAGTATTTCACATATTCGCTAAACTGAGTTGTCATGCTGCTATTGATTATAATTGTCTTCTGTCATTGGCAGATGATCGTTCTGTGATTTGTGTCTAATGAAAATTCATTTTAACTAGAAAATTGGTTTTGTACTACCCTGGATTCACTTAGAGAAGCTTTTGAGCTGTTTGAAAAGTGGCTATGCTGCTACTTTTACCTCTTAAGACATCTTAAAACTATTTTCTATGCTTAATAAAACTTCATTGAGAAAATTTAAATGGATGCATTTAATTCTTCAGTGCACGTCACAGTACTGACATATGGGAGACATTTCTGGTTTCTGTAGTATGARCGTATATAATTAGTGGAAAATAAAAAGGAATAATTTGTTTTTATCTATCTTCACGTTATTACAAACAGATAGGAAGTTAATTGAAGTTATGTCCCTTTTTGAAAGCTGTGTGATACAATGCATCAGTGAGAACCAGGTGTTGAAGCTCAGTAATACCTGCCCATTGCAATCCATCTGAGGTGCTATCAGTCAAAATAAGTCTGAAAGAGCCTTCAACACTGAGATTAAAATCAAACAAAATCAGGCCTTTTTAAGTGGCATAAAGATGGTCAAATATGTCTATTAAGTCTAGTGTTTAACTCAGTGAAAGCTGAGGGTCTCATCACCCACCTACTGCTTTCCAGCCTCAGGAAGTGACTGAAGTAGTGTTGTGAGACAAAAGGAGAGGATGCCCTGGGGCAGACCTGAGGGAGTGGCAAATCACGATTCTGGTTTCTGTGTCAGACTGGATGTAGCAAAGAGGAACAGTCTCATTCGTTCATTTGGTCCAGAACTACATCTTAACTCTTGAGCTAAATTTCTGTAAGGCAATGTGGGGCTCTACCGAAGCAATGTGAGTGGAAGGCAGAAAGGGGAGACAAATGGAGAAATCTCTATTCCTGWTGGAGGGTTTCCAATTATGCAGTCTTATTGTATGAAATGTGTACTGAAAGAAGGAGCTACCTGTTATCTTGTTATCCTCTCAGATACATATGCAGAAAGTTCTAGGGCTACTAGTCTGGGCACTGGACAGAAAACAACACGTAATGAACTGTTTTGATTATGCTAGAAAATGGATGAACAATAACTGCAAAAGCCAAACTTCTGCTGTGAAAGAGCGCACACAGTTTTAAAAAGATACCATTGCCATTGGGTCATCTGTCATATCCTTGTCGTGTCTGTTATTGCGTGGTGCAAATGCTAGGGGAACASACAACGTAACTTCAACAACAGGAATAGTGTTGATTTACTAATAACACACGGTTCCTAAAGATAAAGCATATACGTTCCATTTCTGCAACAAATTTCATAGCTGGAGCCTTTAGTATCACTATAATGTAACAACTTACCTATAAATATAATCATAAAAAAGTATTATATATAAAATGCTTAGAAAAATGCTGTGTTTTTTAAACTTTTGAAGTCATTTACAGTTGAGCTATAAGAATATTACAAGCAATTTATTAATATATTCCAAATGACATTTAAAAAGTAAGTAATTCTCTTCCTAGTCTCACCTACGTTATGTAGGCAAAAGACAGAAAAGATGGGCAATAATGACAGAAAAACAGTAATAAAAATAATGCAATTTATTCTTATTATGGAAAACAGTCCTAGTTCGCAAAAAAAAAAAAATACATATACATATATATATTGTCGTGGTTTAACCCTAGCTGGCAACCAAGCCCCACACAGCCAATCACTCACTCCCCCCCGGTGGGATGGGGGAGAGAATAGGAAGGGTAAAAGTGAGAAAACTCGTGGGTTGAGATAAAGACAGTTTAACAGGTAAAGCAAAAGCTGCGCACCAAGCAAAGCAAAACAACTGCTTCCCATCAGCAGGCAGGTGTTCAGCCACCTCCAGGACAGCAGGGCTCCATCATGCCTAATGGTTACTTGGGAAGACAAACGCCATCACTCTGAACATCCCCCCTTTCCTTCTTCTTCCCCCAACTTTATATGCTGAACATGACGTCATATGGTATGGAAAATCCCTTTGGTCAGCTGGGGTCAGCTGTCCCGGCTGTGTCCCCTCCCAACTTCATGTGCACCCCCAGCCTACTTGCTGGTSGGGTGGTGTGAGGAGCAGAAAAGGGCTTGACTCTGTGTGAGCACTGCTCAGCAATAACGAAAACATCTCTGTGTTATCAACACTGTTTTCAGCACAAATCCAAAACATAGCCCCATACTAGCTACTATGAAGAAAATTAACTCTGTTTAGAATCACAGGATAGAATCATAGAACATAGAAGAGTTGGGGTTGGAAGGGACCTTTAAAGGTCATCTAGTCCAGCCCCTGCCATGGGCAGGGGCATCTATCCCTGCCCAGTGGATGAGGGAGCTGGCGGAGGAGATTGCCAAACCACTCTCCATCATTTATCACCGGTCCTGGTTAACAGGGGAGGTCCCGGATGACTGGAGGCTTTCCAATGTGACACCCATCTACAAGAAGGGCCGGAAGGAGGATCCGGGGAACTACAGGCCTGTCAGCCTGACCTCGGTGCCAGGGAAGATCATGGAGCGGTTCATCTTGAGGGCGCTCACGAG
>JASVER010000046.1:5001416-5066104 GCA_030449065.1 Oceanodroma leucorhoa | reverse complement strand
TCGTGCCCCTGTACTCGGCACTGGTGAGGCCACACCTCGAATACTGTGTTCGGTTTTGGGCCCCTCACTACAAGAAGGACATTGAGGTGCTGGAGCGTGTCCAGAGAAGGACAAGGAGGCTGGTGAAGGGTCTGGAGAACAGGTCTTATGAGGAGCGGCTGAGGGAGCTGGGGTTGTTTAGCCTGGAGAAAAGGAGGCTGAGGGGAGACCTTATCGCTCTCTACAATCCYTGAAAGGAGGCTGTAGTGAGGTGGGTGTCGGTCTCTTCTCCCATGTAACAAGCGAAAGGACGAGAGGAAATGGCCTCAAGTTGTGCCAGGGGAGGTTTAGATTGGATATTAGGAAAAATTTCTTCACTGAAAKGGTWKTCAAGCATTGGAGCAGGCTGCCCAGGGAAGTGGTGGAGTCACCATCACTGGAGGCATTCAAAAAACATGTGGATGTGGTACTTCAGGACATGGTTTAGTGGGCATGGGTGCTGGGTTGACGGTTGGACTCGATGATCTTAAAGGTCTTTTCCAACCTTAATGATTCTATGATTCTATGATTCTATCCCAGCCAAAACCAGCACATGTATATATATATATATGTGTATATATATATAAAAAAATCATAGAKATATATATATATAAAATAGACTTTCTGCAGTCCCCAGTTTGTCTTCAGATGTCATAAGCCTTTACAGGTTGCTAATATAGGACTTGATATCCACTTTTAGTCAAGTTGAGCAAGCTGCATCTCCAGTGTATGGAACACCTGTATCCCTTTTACTGACCTAAGAGAAAACATTAAGCTCTTTCAAGCCTTCTCCTCACTCTTGCATTCATGTGGTAGCCTCCTAAAAAACCTTGCTGGGTTTTACATCCTGATCAGCTTTTTGTGAATACCGTTGTATGCACAGAAGTAACCCAGGGAATACCCTACCTAGGTGGTCTGTCAAAAATGGAAAACCCAGTCAAGGCTTATTGAAAAGTCAAGTTCTACTGGTACTGTGGTCCAGCTTTTCAGATTGTTAGTCCTTGAAATTTTAATGCTACTCACCTCCCACACTGTTATTTACTTTGCCTGATAAACAACAAAGCATGCTGACAGAGAATTATTCTCCCATTGCATTTCTCTCCTACAGGCGATGGAAAAATACTTAGAAATAAATTGCTGGAGCATAAGTGCCATTTCTCAGAATTTCACGGGCTGTAGTCTTTGATGCTAACACAGCTAATGTACAATATGCTTTTTTACGTAAATACTAAATGTACATAAAATCACTACAGCAAAATACAAATACCTCAGATGCTCATTACTAGATTATGCCTCAGAGCTGGCCATTTTACAGTAAAGATTTCCTTATCTTTTTTCCCTCCTGAAAGAGCAATTTTCCTGGAAACACCAAGATGAGTGATGCAGTTGATATGCTTGAGGGAAGGTTGCCATCCAGAGGGACCTTGAAAGGCTTGAAAATTGGGCCAATGTGAACCTTATGAAGTTCAAAAAGGCCAGGTGYAAGATCCTGCACCTCAGCTGGGGCAATCACCAGTATCAATACAGACTGGGTGATGAACGGATTGAGAGCAGCCCTGCAGAGAAGGACCTGGGGATACTGGTAGACAAAAAATTAGATATGAGCTGTCAATGTGCACTTGTAGCCCATAAAGCCAATCATATCCTGGGCTGCATCAAAAGAAGTGTGGCCAACAGGTTGAGGGAGGTGATTCTCCACCTCTGCTCTCGTGAGACCCCATCCTGGAGTCCTGCATCCAGCTCTGGAGCCCTCAGCACAAGAAAGACATGGAGCTGTTGGTCCAGAGGAGGGCCACAAAAATGTCAGAGGGCTGGAACACCTCTCCTATGAAGAAAGGCTGAGAGAGTTGGCGTTGCTCAGCCTGGAGAAGAGAAGGATTCAGGGAGACCTTATTTCAGCCTTTCAAAACTTAAAGGGGGTTTATAAGGAAGATGGAGAGAGACTTTTTACCAAGGCTTGTGGTAACAGGTCAAGGGGTAATGGTTTTAAACTGAAAGAGGGTAGGTTTAGATTGGACATGAGGAAGAAATTTTTTAAGATGAGGGTGTTGAGACACTGGAACAGGTTGCTCAGAGAAGTTGCGGCTGCCCCATCCCTGGAAGTGTTCAAGGCCAGGTTGGATGGAGCTTTGAGCAACCTGATCTAGTGGAAGATGTYCCTGCCCATGGCAGGGGGGTTGGACTAGTTCCCTTCAACTAAAACCATTCTGTGATTCTATAACACCTCACTTTTCAAAATAAAATACTGTACAAGTATTTGTTTTAAAAATTCGTTGCTAGTACCATGGGGTCTGCACTGAAATCAGAGATAATTAACGCCACAACTTTTCACATTCTCACCTTCCCTGCTCAACTGCCTCATAATTGTTCCTCTTTGTTCCTTCTTTCCAAAACATGTTAGTTTTCAGATGTCATAGCTGGGTCTTGATCTTCGAGTGATTAAGCATAAGCCTCAGGGTTCCACCCTTACAGAGTTTGCAGGACCTTACAGGCATAAAGCTAGGRCTGGATGAAATTTGTAAATCAGGCAGTGAGATTGAGTGGGGTTGGATTTTAATGTCATTTAGGACTTGCTGAATACTGCACCATCTCATTCCAGACCTAAGCTTCTTGACAYTTAACATTTTTAACATAAAGCTATAGGGCCCTCTCTATGGATATTAACYATAAAATGAGGATAATATTTTGAGGACATTCAATGAGCATCACTGAAATGTACTTTCAAGCTTCGCTTTTTATTATACACAAGATACTGTGATAAAAAGCATTAAGGTTGCAAAGACAAGCACTCTAAATCAATATTCACTCTGTACTTTCTTCCCTTGTGAGCCCTCTTGAGCAGAGAAATTTTTTATATTTATCCATCAAATACCAAACTCATTCTTGGGAGCATACTAATAATTAATACTAATAATAGATGCTCCAGAGAAGCAATGCCATCATGAAGTTTTGGATTTAATGTGGATGACATAAGTAGTTCATTTTCATTTTGCATTTGGAAAGCATTCTGCAGAATGTAACTCTCTCTTTCTTCTTCCTACCTTACACAATAAATATTTTATCCCACAGACCTGATTGWCAAACCTGGAATATTTTCCAGGTTAATCAGTTGATTCCCATTTCATTATATCCTAGAGCAGAATTTTTCACTACTGCTGCTCATGTATCATAAAAGAACTAGAGCATAGCAGGCAATGTCCCATCAGTASACCTTTCAAGCATCCATGTACACAAATGCTAAACTCCTACCATCCATCACCACTGCACCATACTCACATTCAGTTGCTTCATTTCTTTGGAGGAATCTAGCTAGGTGTGAACCAGCTGAATTATGAAGAAATAATTGGTTCTTTTATTTTCACTCTGATCAAGTTGCATTCAAGTAAAATAAAAAATGAATGATCTTGAATTACTGTTTTGAGCCCACTCCAGCTCCTTTTGGATCAGGATGACAAACTTTCAAGAGCTGGATATTCTTCAGTGTCTGCATGTGGCATACTTTAGTTTCTCAGTCAGCATTTCTTTAAGTAATAGCTTTACATACACACATATTCAGACTGCCTGGAGAAACCAATAATTAGGCACAATGAATATCAGTATAGGCAACATGCTATTGCAGTTGATAAACTCTACAGCCGTATTTGCACCAATGGCTTTCTAGACAACRTCTTAAGGAAATGCTTTTGGAGCTGATTTTTCATTAATAAGCCACAATTTCAATTACATCTTTCATAGGTCCGTTTTCTCTTCTCTTTACCCCAATATCCCATAGCCTGGGTCACTGTGGAGACCAAATCACTTATCTAGTGAACAGACAGGGGAAAGAGAGATTGCTTGAAAACTTGAAGCACAAGTACCCTGCCTTAACATTAATGTTATTGTACACATTTTGGCAAATCTTATAGTTGTGGCAATAGTTTTCATTTTTAGGTTTTTGCTACATCAGCTGACACATTCAGACTTAGACAAGCTCCTGATAACCTGCATAGGCTGTTCAGTAACTCCGTGGCTGCAGTTAGCTTTTTTCTCATTTATTAACTGATTTGAATCCAGGACAATTGTTTTCCTACTTAGTAACTTGGAAGGAGCTTGGGGTGTTAACATCAGATGTTGCCGTAGCAGTTAAGTCGTTGCTAGAAGTCATTTCACTTTTTTTGTATTTATGCACTACTTCTTCCCAACCAGGAAGCACCTTCTTGAATATCACAAACTTTTATTGCATTGCAAGATGAAAAGAGGCAGACAAGTTCTGTTTTTAGAATAAAGTTCTAAATTTCGTCCACTAATTTCTTTCCTTGCCATTTTTGAGGTATTGCCTCTTCCATATTGTTAAGAGATAGCTCAGCAAGGGAAAAACCATGAAAGTTAGAATCATTCACTCATTTGAAATATGGTAGTTATTGTTTGTTAAAAGACAATCCCTCAACAAAAAATTAAAATAAACAAGATAGTAATCAAAACATCTATTTCAAATAGGTCTATTATTGTATTTCCTTCAGTACTAGAAAACATCTGAAAAACAACAGAGTCTTTTTCAGTTTTCGATTCACTGCGCAAGGCCATTCTATGAAATGAATATAGGAAATTCTAGTGGTTTCAGAGTCAGAAGATGCCTCTCTTTGTTATGTGCAGAGCTTTCAAAAATACTGCTTTGAATACAGTATTCAAGGATAATACATTTTTCTGGAACAAATCAGAAGAGTTTTGTTCATATCCTGACATGCCTATTCTGAATTTCTAGTTGTTAGCTATAAAATAACACTTCAAGTTGCACTCGCTTCTCCATATTTCAATAAGAAAGACAACTCTCAATGTGTCAAAGGTTACTGAGACAGCTTGCCTGACTTTTACTGGGTTTTATATTTATGGTAATTTTCACTGGGTTCAAGAAAAAATGTGAGCAGAAACAAGACTACTGTATTAGGATTAAAGAAAAATGTGCACATATTTAGCTGGAACAATGCATAAAATAGTTCTCACACTTCATGTTGGTCTAAAATAATTAACAGGACAACAGCAGCAACTATGGAAGCAATTCTGTAACCTCAAGTAATTACTATTTTAGTAAATGGTAAATAGTAATTTACTATTAAGTAAATCAAAAGCTAGAGATGGTAGAATTTACTTATTTAATCACTTGCAATTTTTTCTCAAGGAAAAACATAAGAAMATTTCAAATTGAATGTTACTCTTCAATATTAAGAATTATCCCAGAATGCTTGAGTTTAGGTTTTTTTCATTCCTTTCATACCACAGCTACAAGGAAAGTAGGACTGAAATAAAAAAGCAAAAACTGAAAAGTCTCGAATTCAAAGTCAAGGGGCTTGGCTGTTCTTTGCCATTGATGCCTGCACAGAGATGCTATTTCTATGCAGCCTGCTTGGGAACAGAGCTTGTGGCTGGACAGARCGAAAGGTTTTAATCCTGTCCTCCCTCTATTGCTTTGGCCAATGGAGCTGAATCAGTGCATGAATGTCCAGGAGGCAAAGTGGAGAACAGGGAAGGGGAGCAGTCATAATTTGCAGCTCATATTGACTTCCCCAGCGCAAAAAGAGAGGGGAAGTTTTCTGTTTCAAAGATACAATTCATACTTGCTATTGCTCCAAGGATGCAATCTAATGCACAGGGTGTTGAAGTCCCTTCTGTGTGTTTCCCAGGAATTATTTTTCTCTAGCAGTATTTCTAATTTCAACAAATGAAATAAGTAACCCACCTGAATCAAACTGAAATCCTAACAGTTGCTTAATTTGATCATGTGGGGGAATTTGGACCCTGCTGAAGTTAAGAGAAGTGTTACCATTGACTCGGTGGAGCTAGTGCTTCACTTGCCATCACTGTAGTTCTGCCTGGTCTGACGTACTCTGCAAGTTGTTCTGTAAAACATCCCATTTCCTCCTAGAGTTTGTATGCTTTTAGTGCCAATAAAGAATGGGAAAAAATATGATGAAAAATACAGAGAAGATTTTCATGTTTTCTCTCTCTGTGCTTTCACCTTCGTTTGCTTGCCCTCATGGGCTTAGCTCACATCACAGCTCACTGTGAAACATTGGTTGTAGGGGACAGCTGAATGCTATGCTGTTGCTACAGGGAGAGAGTCACTAAACTGTGTCCTGTACACCCTTATATATGCAATGCCTCAATTACGAAGGGGGGAAAAAAAGGCGACTTAGAAATAGCAGTGCAGAGAAGCCTGAGTTTAAAAAAGGAAAATGTTTCATGCCATACACAATCCCTTTAGATCTATGCAGGATCTACTGGCTGCAGGATGAGTTTCAGAATCGGTGCTCATTTGGATGCATGAAAAAGCAGAACAGCGCTCTGTTCTTCTCGCAAAACAACACTTGGCACTACTTCGGTAACATTTTCTTTGCATCATTATCACTGTCTTTATTTTAGTGCCATCTCCGAGAAACTGATCGTTACATTCATACCAGTCCTTTGTACTTGGGTTGCATGCATACTAGATCAATATTAATGCTCTTTCCCTGCCAAATTTGAAATAACAACTTCTGCTGTCATGAAGAGCTATACATTTGAGTGAACCTGGGACAAAACTGCAGTACCAGCTCACCACCTGATCACAGCTTCGTGGAGTGGGCTTCAAGGTTTACTGAGCCAGCTGACAGTGATAGCTTAGAGTAATGTAACTCTGGTGATTGCATCCTTACACTTGTCATCTTCTGTGGTGTCTGAAATCCTGATACATTGTCTGCCCATGTGTAGTGTGTCTAGAAGACATAAAATAAAAGTGATGCCACGTTGCAATTAACATCACTGGTGTTTCAAAGCACAGAGCTGTTAGGGAGACTTGCCTGTAGGGTTTTCTGGGAACACACTATGTGTGACAAAAAAGGCGTACAGGAAGAGATGAATAAGSTTTTGTTTAGCCAGAAAGCACAAACTGGAATTACTGACAACTAAGATATGGAAGTCTCTATATTAATGGTTCTCTTATTTTTTGACGTGGAGATGACTTGCCTTAAGCTTTCAGATACAGAGTGACAGTGAGTTGCTATGAATCAAACAATGCTTTGCTTCAGCCTTGAACAGCTGCGAAAAATTTTTCATGCAATGGAAAGCACGACATCTGGTCCAGTGTCCCCAAGTCAGGTGTTATGAAATAAGCCTCCCTTCTAAGCTTTTAGTGGTGTTATTTTACTATGCAGCTTCTGAGGAAGAGGAAAAGAGAAGTAGTTGAAGACCATTTGTATAGCCAGTGATATCCTGTCTCCAGCTCTGCAGGAGCAGCATCACCTGTTTTATCCAATGAGACTGTTTCAGTTGAAGCCTAATAAGAGGACTCTGAAATAGACCTTCTGCACTTATTCTTGAAAATATTCAGATTGACAGCTAATATGTAGTGTTAACCTGCTGATACCACTGTGCCAAATAGCAAAGGACCAGCTCAGAGAAACCCAGTAATGAGGAAGTTCCTTCAGATGGAACTCCGTGCCAGCCACCTCTAATAGGGGAGAATATATTGTAAGGGGAAAGTATAGTTAATTCTGAAAAAGTCAAGGCTGTATTCAATGCATGTGATCCTGTAGACTTGATCTTAACTCTCTAAGGCACTTGTTTTTTGGGTTTTTGCAAGGAACTGTTATGTTTACAGTTTCACAGTAAGCTCAAGTAATCCCGGATATTTTCTTATTATAATATGATGCTTTGGACTTGGACATTATTAATTGATTGTATTGACCAGAACTTTGGCTACATTCATAGTTACTTATTTAAATGTAAACAATGAATCATACTTTTCTGGAAGTTTCCAATGCCCTAGTGTGACTTAAAATTACAAAACAAAAMCCAGAACAGGTACAGGGTTCCAAGGCAGTGAACAATGAGAAAACAGCACCTTTTAAAGGTCCATTTTTCCTCTGAGTGTTATTCATAACTGCTGCAGAGGACTAACCACTTGCTTCCAAACTGCATACTGAGGATGATCCTGTGCCAGTTTTATGAACAGAGCTTATGCGGATCAGACACAAACCCCAGGGGATATAACCCTGTCCATTCTGCTATTTCCCACTGTATGGAATAGCTGTTGCATCTGTCTCTACCTGGGTTTTTTTGTTTGTTTTGGTAAAGAAAAAAGAAGTTGAACATGCCACCTACAGATGAGACCAGAGTTACCCTTTTATGTTAGTCTGTTTGSAGCATGAGAGCAGAGGGCATGCACAGCATTCTACTGCGGCAGATTGACTGCAAGCATGGCTTTAATTATACGAGACAAAATACCAGGCTAACAGGAAAACTGTAGTCTATTTATATGCATGAGTCTCTTTTGATATCTTCCTCCATTGCTCCATAACCTTAACACCAAATGACAAATTAACAGAAAAGGCTCCTTATGCCTTTTCCTTCTGTAGAATGATGCAAAACTGCCATTTTTACAGTAAATTTCACTGTAGCAATCCGGTGTGCAAACCAGTTGTAACAGGTTTGAGTGCAGCTTATCCATTTTCAGGGTTGTCCTGCCTCTTTTACAACCACAATGACCTCTACGAGGGCAGAGAGAAAGGACAGGAGTTCTTCTGATATTGCCAAATTTTTTTGCATTACATTAATTACTTTTATTAAACACTTTTAAGAAAGATGCAAAAGTTTCATCACCAAGTTGAGATTATTTGTTGGTTATTCCATTTTTCTCTTCACCATTCTTATTTATTCGTGTTCACAGTTAATAGTACATGCTGTGTAGAGTGTGCAGCTTTCTTCATTCTGCAGACTAAAAATAACTTGGAAACCCACGACTGCATTTAGGTTTTGTCACTAAATTCTTCTATATGCGTAGAAACTGAACTATATTTCTGAATTTTTAGATCACATGATATGTGAAGAAATTATCTACAGGTTCTGTTTTGCATGATTTAAAAGAAATTTTGAAATTGAGATCTTCCAATTGGAGATTTTTTAGTTTTAATTTTTGGAAGGTATTTTAGAAACTCATAAGAGAAATTTTATAGGAAAACTGATGTTCTTTAGGAAAATAGCTATCTATTGATAGATTATATAGTTCATATTCTTTTCAGGGATTCTTGTTCCTTACCTCTTTTGATAATTTTTCCATGTCCCACATTTGGAATCTGTTGGCAGGAAAAGGAAGATTTTCCAAAGAGGACACTAATCAGCACAGACATTTTGAAATTATATGTAGAAAAACAAGTTTTCTCTTTAAATGAGGAAGACTGAGCAAGTAAAGCAGAAGTGTAAGTATTGTTGCCAAAACAGATATCAGCAGCTGTCAGGCAGGAAGGAAAAACCTTGTAGCTGAGGCAACAGAGTAAATGGATGATTGCCCAGAAACAACAGAAGAATCTGGCAGTGGAGCAAATGCTGCAAACATCTGCCTAGTATCTGTGATATATCAGGGCTCTGCAGTGCTTGGATCCGTTCCTTTTATCTCCCGAGTACTGATCTTATGCTTTGTCACTCTGTGCCCAAAGGATCCCTTGTCCCTCCCATGCTTTCCAGATTTGTGTGCTCTAGTCTAACTCTCTTCTCTCCACTTTGCTCAAAGGGCACCACAAAGGCATGCTCCTATACCTTAACGACCGGAAAAAATATGGAAAAAAGGAATCACTCTCTATGAGTCAAGAGGCAGATTAATGTCCCCAGAGGAACTAAAAATGTTCTTGTATGCTTGTTGGTACTGCTTGTCCCTTTCAAGACTCCAGACTATCAAGTGAGTCTAAAAGTCTCTTGTCACACAGCATTTGACCTCCAGATGAGCCAGTTAACACTGAGAAAAACTTCATCAGTGGAACAGTAACTTACAAAAGAAGGCAAAATTCACACTTATCATAATTACTGTCTTTTCAGTAGGAATCAAAATGCTGTTCTCATCCTTCCTGCATGATTTAACTTCTCTCATTACATTTGAAAACTGCCAAAGCAATGCTCCAAACTTCTCTTTAATGCAGTTTTCTCTTCATAAGCTGAGCAGAACTCTTCTGTTATTCCTAGACAGGAATATACAAGGTCAAGCCACTTTCTTCAGCTGGCATTAGGATAAAACTATTTCCAGAGATGCTGCAACAAACTGGCAAGTATTAGCAGTAGTTCAGCTTGCTTTCTTCCTGTCTTCTGAAAGAAGCGTCAAGCAGTGGTTCTTGTTGATAGAACAAATATGTCTTCAGAGTCTATGTACCRTGAGAAAAATCTGACTTCTTTTGAAATTCTTTCAGAGGGCTTTTCCATTTATACAAATTATGACTAATTTCTCAGCTACACAGAAAGAAGTATTCAGTGTGTTCCATTACTTCAGGGTATCTCCTCTTATCCTGGTGTTGCAATTGCTCATTCAGCGATTCATACATTTTTCTTCTGTATCCTCACATACTAAACTCAGTTAATCAAGTTAAAAGATTGCTAAACTTTAAGACCCAAGATTAGCACTTTAGAAAGCAACAAAAAATAATTTATTTACCTAACCTTGGTGTAGGCTTTCTTTTTGATGCGTACAGTGATGGTCTTACTGCTAAGCATCCTAGTTCTTTATAATCATCCAGACCAGTACCTGTTTGGAGCATTTAATGGCATTCATCTTGAGCACATGGCCTGGTTTCCTTTATGTACCAAATAGGATTAGTGGAAGGTAAGGTGCTGCAAATCTGTGCCTTGTCCTTGCAGAGAACAAGGATATGGCCAGAGCGTGCTTTCAGATTCAAGAACTGCGAATCACTCCTGGGGGCTGTAAAGTAAAAGTAGCATCACTATTGCACCTATAATTCACATCAAAAGCCCAACACATAACATGTCTTGCCCAAAACGAATCTGTAATTCTTTAGCATCATGACTAGAATATAAGCAGTCAGGCTGGGTGAGCCAAGATCAAAAGTAGAGGAAGGGTGGAGTGCTCTACGGACTAATATTAGCACAATATTCTTTGTAAAAGTCTCTTTCAAAGTGTGAAAAGCAGGCACTTGTATTTGAAGTCTTGGGAGTATGTGGGGGGAGGGATGAAATTTTGTTTTATGCAGGTGGTCCTAGGAACTGCAGAATTTTGTGGGGAGGAAATATTTAATGTTATTTTCCATAAGAAGACAATAAATATTTTACAATAAAAATGTTGAAGAGAGTTCATTTTTTTCTAGAGAATAATTATGCTACAATTGAAGTTAATAGCTGTTGAAATTCAGATACCGGAATGCAGAATATAGGGGTTTGAACAAGAAAGTGTATGTTGCAGTACCACCACTTTGTTACTGGGTCATCCCAAAACAACATGTGTGAAATTCTTATTCAGGTAAAGCCTATATTAATATGGATTTGGATTAAATCAGTGTTCTACTCAGATAACCATATCCTTCTTATCTGGACAAATGCCTTATTACTGATGTCAGACTCAGGCACCAAACTGGATCTTTTTATCTCATCTTCCTCTAGCAGCCTTTGAGTTCCAACCCATTGGCTGGAACAATATTTTTTGTAGACCTACTGAAACCAAGCTGGCAAACCTTACAAAAAAGCCAGTGTTTGCAGTGGCCTCGCTGACCAGGACCAAGCTTTCACATAAGATGTCTGTTCAATGGAAGAGGAAATTTTACTTTTACTTCCAGAAAATGGGTCAAACTTTTTTGTATCTCAGACTATTTTTGCAACAGTGAGGAGGGATCTGTGAAGTGAATAACCTGGCTGCATGTACTCTTAATTACCAGAGACTTCTCATAATCACTCATACAGAAAAAACTTTACTCAGACTCTGAGGAATCCTGGAACATGCAAGGACACTTTGCCAGGTATTTTTCTCCTCCTTCACTTTTTAGTCTCATAGTTCATTCCTTCAGTCTCATAGTTCTAAAAAACTGTGGAAGAATATCATGAAGAAACTTAGTTGCCCTTCCAGTCAGTGCAATTAAGTGTTTGAGCACTTAATGATGTCATTGAGGAAGCCTCATTTACTCAAGTTCCTTATCCTCATTTCAATTCACAGGCTGAACGGGGTACTATTTTGACATATATACATGCATTTTTTATCATTCTGGGACTTCTGCTCTACTGGGATCATTAAGACTGTTAAGTTCTGAAGAATCTGCCAGACTAGCAAATAGGTACTGATACTGATTCTGATTCACAGTACCTGGACCCTGTTGTGTTTTTAAATATTACAGAAGCAAAGCCTGGGGTTGGGAAGAACTGCTATTGGTAGTATTGCAAATACAGATTTTTTCCAAGAATTAATGGCTCTATAAAATACTGTATATTTTATATGTTGTGCAAACTTGGTTGTTGTTCTAAAATAAATCTTAATAAATTATAGAAACACTTCTCTCTATCGGCTTCACTGTGTACTATGCCTCTAGATGAGAGAGAAGATAAACAGCAGGCTTACCTCTGTAGGCCAGTATGCATCTCCAGCAATAAGGCAGAGAAGCCCTGCTGCTTGAGAGGGGGCCATGCTAACAGTAGATCCCACTCATGGAGATTTCTCTCTGCCCTTTTCCTACCTTGCACTGTATCAAAGAAAGGGAGAAGCAGAAGAGAGGAATAAATCATCACTCTGACCACTGCTTCCCCAGACAACACCACTGTCCTGAGTGACTGATTCCCACAGCACTGCCCTTCACTAACACTCATGGCAGGAGCTGTGACTCTGGGGGCATGGCTGCTTTTGGCACTACCTCACCTTTCTGCGGGCATGACCCTACAAGCCTGGAGCTCTTACCATGCCCAGATTTTTCACTACACCACTTTCTGCCTTCTGCAGAGAAGAACCTCAAGTTGATGGGACAGAGTGGATTACCCATCATACTCCTTTTACCTCTGCCCTACACCACCAATGCTTTACCCTTCCTCTCCTGCCTCTCTTCTTCCATACAGATGGACAGTTTTTCCCCATCCAAATTTTATTTCCCCCCTCATCTCCTTTTCCCCTAAGAAGCAGCAGGATCTTCCCATAAATCAGTGAGACCCTGGCTTCACTGGTGATCCACAGCACCAGGAGGTGGCCACTTGACATGAGGGATCACAGTGACTGCAGGGCCTGTTTCCTATTCCAGAGCAGAGGAAAAACAGTTCGAACAATGGTTAGTAGTAGATTCCTAGAGAAAAAATAAAAGAAACAAGGCAAGGTTGTGGCCATCCTTTCTCTGGCAGACTCTCCTTGTTTTCAGCAATCTGCCATTCAATGGGAAACTGGGACTGCTATTTGGTATAAGACGGCATAGTTCCAATGAAAATCAGTGCGAGTTTGTGCTTACAAATATACTATGCCCAACACCAGTCACTGTTTCTTCTTTCTGTAGTGGAAGAACATTGTTTCAAAACAACATACGTTCATACTCATCAGTATACCCAATAGCCATAAATTATACAAAAAGCCTGCAGATTTCAAAGTGCTTTTAGGTAATCTGTGTTTTTGCTTGGTAGGTGGAATCAAGCTATAAACTCGTACACCAAATTGCAATGTACAGTTCCCAGCTGTAGAAACCCTACTGTGTAAAATAATATGAGGTGAGGGGAAAGACATAATTCAGTATCATATATTTGAACAGAGTCAGAAGTGGATGGGGGAATAAAGCCAACAACTTTTCTGAAAACCAGAACAGTGTAAATAAACTACACCTTTCAGAAATCTGCCCTTTTGATTTCTTTTTTTCTTGTTTCAATAGTTTGCTGATATTTTGTATTTTTCCCCAGTAACCCAAAGAATTTTATAAACTGCATTGGATATGTGGAGAGAAAATTCTATAAGCCTTAAAATCTAGCCACTTTTTATTTGTAAGAAACCGTAAAATATTATAACCAAAATGGTAAAGAGAAGTAACTATTTGAAGCATGTAGTTTACAAGAAGAAAGAAACCATGTTTTCAACAATCGCAGAAATGTTGAAGTGAAAGAATAAGAAAGCCCAACACATATCAAACCCATTTTTAAAAAGTCCATTGAAACACTTCCACAGCCTGCATCAGTAGCTGGTTCCACTCACTGCTTTGTATCTTTACAACATATACCTACATCTTCCTTACTACTTATTAAGTCAGTATTTTATTGCCCTGCCCTGTAAGCACAGCACAGAGAACAAGCATTTAGTTACTGTCCTTTTTAGTATACTATCTTCTATAGTGGAAGACTATATGTCCTCCTCATTTATCTTCCCATTTGTAAAATTGTTTAAATTTGTCCTCCTTTTCTTAAATGTCACTCTGACTAAAACTCTTGTCCTGCTACTCTCCCCCGGATTTGCCTATATCTACATTTCTTTAAAGTGTAGTCATATGAGGCCTTATCAGCACTAAGTAGAGCAGAATAATTTCTCTCCGTGTCTTACATGTAATAATCCTGAAATAAGATGTGATTTCTCCAACTGTTCAATATTTGTAATTCCTTTTTAKCTTGTCATCCATTAAATCTTTTAGATGTTTTTTCTACAATATTGCTTTTTACCTAATTTTCCCATGTTTTGGCATTTACGCATTTGATTTCTCCTGAAAAGTAGGACTTCTCTTTACTGGATCTCATCACCGATTTGGATCATTTCTTCAACTGACGAAGGCGTTTCTAAATTCTGTGTCAGTTCTTAAAGAATTTGCACCACCCCCTGTGGAGCCATCTATGCATTTTGTAAATGCACCATCTACACTATCATACAGCACATTACTGGAAATATGGATTAGAACCAGGTCTAAGACAGATGTCTGCAGAGCTACATGAGAGTTGGTGCTTTTATTTAATAAAAAATCACTGACAGTTTCTGCTCAACTGAAGTTTTTAAATCATTTGTGTGGTAATTTCATGTAGACTGCATGTTGCTTATGAGAATGTCATATGAGACAATGTCAAAATCCTTACTGAAATCAATATACAGCACAATTGCAGCTTCTTCCTCATCGACTGAGCCAGTTATCCTGTCAGAGGAGGAAATTAAATTGGTTTGACATAATTTGTTCTTACAAAATCTGTGCTGTCTGGTTTTCTATCACTTAATTTTCCTCTCTAAGCCTATAAATTGATTATTTAATAATCTTGCTCTACTATCTCAGTATTGAAATTTGGAAGTCTGGCTTAATTTCTGAGTTCCCCTTTTTTTAAAGATGTCACTGTCAGGATTTTATTTTATGGGTAGCAAGAAAAATTAAATTTGAACTACCACAAGTGAAATCTAGAAATATGGATGACTTCACACGCTTCATCCAGCATTGGCTTAGTGCAGCAACAGTAGATATCTGAAACAATTACAATAGCATAGTAATAGAACTAACTCTAGGTGCAGGAAATGTAGAACTTAATCTTCTGTGCTTCATCTGCACTGAAACTTTGTGATTGCACTTTGTGATTGATTTGTGTTTGTCAAAAACACTTGGTTACATTTTAACTGTCATTCTACAAGCTCTAACTCAAATTAGGAACAGGACACAAGGGAAAGTTCTGTCCTGCATCTCCACAAAGAGACCACACTGCTGTCTGACAAATCAAGTGATTGATGTGCAGAGGAGAATATGCGCTTCTGCTGCTCCTAGAGACTTAGAGACAGAAAGGGAGAAGTATAAGCCATGGCTAAGCTCCTGCTGCCACTACCAAACAAAAAAGGGAAGGATGGCTTTAAGCTTGTAAAGATCAAAAACAAGGATCGTACCAGACACATGCACCTTTGAACTGTACAGGGTTTCTTCTGGATAAAGCATTCTCTTTTCATTATCATTAAAATAATAAGTCCCTTGAATGCTCGTGGTAGTCCAATTCATATCATAGTCACTTCAGCATAAACACCTTGAAATCACTGCCTATTGGTGTCAAATTCACATGCGCTGTAAGTTCAGGCATGCTTTTTCTCTTCATTTAACAGAATGCAGAGCAAATAACCTGAGATCTTTCTAGGGAGCATCCTATGAATATGTACTATKTTTCTCCTTTGCTACATTTTAAGAAAATATCTTAATTTCAACTGCTAGCAGATTCAAAAGTTTCATTTCTCAGTTGACCCAAAGCCACAAAATCAAAACATATCTAATTTGTGAGGTACATTATGGAGTCATTGGGCTTCTCTGTCAGAAAGCAAAAGCTTCACGGGGACTATTCGCATTTTCCATCTTTCTTGAGTCTTTCAGATGGAGCCATAAAGGATTTATGAATGAATTATGCAGCAAGCCTCCATGACTTTGCTGTGCTTAGATATTCCTTGTAATTCTTCTTTTCCGGGTCTTAAATTTTCATAAATAATAATTATATAAAAAGGGCTGGGAGGTGGTTTTTAGGGGTTTTTTGTTGTTTTTTTCTTTTCCTTTTACCTATGAGAGTGCCTTAAAATGTTTGTGCTCTGTTCCCTGCAGTAGTCATGTAACCACCTCCTGTCTAGACAGAAATATCAATATATTCTGGCCATATAAAGAAAGGCCAGGAAAGAACAGTAGAAAGCAAAAGACAAAGAGATCTGGGATTTGAGGAGGTCTCTCAGCAAATGTTCATACCAATATTTATTGTGTTTATCCAAATAAAAAAACCCTCCCAAGCATGTTTTAAAAAGGATATAGTGCTCACATAAATTTCTGCTTTCACTGGGCTCCATGATATTTTATTTGCATTTTGGATGTTTTTTCCCTGAAGAAAATGGTCAGCATCAAACTCAGGATTTGTGTAATTCAAAGCAGAATCAAAGTAMAAACAACTAAAGAAAAATTAACACTGGTATGTACAAAACAGCAAGACACTCAAAGCTTAATGAAAAAAATATCATTAGACTACTTCCACCCACTACAACAGTTTGTAGATTGAAAGCAGAGCTCCAGTGTAACTATATGGTGCAGATATTCTTCACTGATGCCCTACAATATATGCATTTTTTATACTTCCTTTTCATTCAACTCTGGACCACATTAATGAAAGAGACATTTTGAAAGAAAAATTCTATCATAAGTGAAAAATGTTAATCTTAGGAAACCAACTGAGTCTCGAAGAGACTATTTCTCTCCATTCCTATTTTTACTTCTATTGTATTGAATCTCTTGCTTTTGAAATAATTTCATTTTGGAAATTTTACTCAGGAGCAAACAAAAAAAAGGATGATGTGGATGAAAATTTGGCAACAATTACTGAGACAGTTTACTAGTCTCTGATGTTCACACAATATATGAACATACTATTCAAGAGGACAGTAATTACCAACATAAACATATGTTTGACAGGCGTATTTATCTGTCTGCATGTGCATTCTTGTGTTTTGGAGTTCCCACTTGAACAAATGCATATGAACATTAGGTCCATTAAGTACTTTCCAGCAAAACATGGTGAAAAATTTAGAGGAAAATAGGAGTTTTGCAAATGTAAAAAGTCCACAGGTTATGACTATTTTTTTGCTATTCATCTTTTTCCTTCTAAGAAAGTTAATCAAATATTTGCAGAATTTACATTCCTACAATTAGGATGTTTTATTACTGGTTATATAGACCTCAGTTATTTTCAAAATGCTGACAAACGATGGACATATTACTGAAAGATAAGTAAAAAAAGGTCACTGGGTGGATGGATGTCAGTGCAGTCTAGCATGTATAGACATGCTGAAATTATTTTTTTGCATCCCAATAATACTATATTCTTTCATATAGAAAAAGAAATCTGGTGTCTGCTCTCTTTTTTTTTTTYCCCTGTTGAAGATCTCACTGAATTTCTTTGAGGTAGGTATTTGTAAAAAAAATGTGTAAGAACTTTAGATTTGGCTCAGAGTAGCAGAATGGGTAATAATTAACTCTCTCAACATAAGATTCACATGGGCTGGTTCAATCCATCCTTATGAAAAGATCATCTTTCCTGCTCCCTCAGGTTTGCTGAAGTGGTGTTGCTTTTAAAACTGCAGTCTTGAATATTTCCTGAAACTGTTTACTTTTTTCCTCCCTCACAATTCCTGCTTTTGGTATCCTGTTTTAAGTGCTGTGACATCACACCTGAAAGCACACAGCAATTTGTTTAGACAGTATAGCTTTAGGGGAATATTTATAGAGCTGTCTACTGACAGCCTGCCATGGAACAAAACAAGCTCTAATCTTTTGGGGATCTACATGATCAAGTCAAATCCCAGCATTGACACTTGGTGTGATTGAACAGGTTGTTGTATCTTTATAAACTGATTATACAGCAATGCAGGCTGTTCTGCCTGAGTGAGATGGCATTAATGGTAACACTGAGTCTGAGAAGAATCTCTTTTATCCTCTAAGGTTAGGTTTGTTCCACCACTGACGTCAAAGGGAGAGCTGACACTACCACAGAACCTCAAGCTACCTCATGACCATATCACTATTGATTTAATCACCTATAATGTTAGTGCCTGCTGAAGTTACCTGACATTCTGCCATATGTCACAGACTGCACCATCGTCATACAGACTCCTTCTGCAACAGAAACAATGGCAGTCATGGAGAGACTTTTCAGGAAAATTAATTGGATGAATATTTTGTACCTGATAATGTTGATATCTATATTGATGTTTGATGGCAGGTGAAAAAAGGTTTCCTATAAATCAAAGGAGTGAAGAATGTCAAGGGCTTGTCTCATCTTTTATTAGTGTTAACCAGTATTTGATACTTGTTGAAGTCTGAACATAAAATTTCTATTCATTGCCTGTTTTCTATGAAGGAAAGAATCACCTGTTGGAGGAAAATGTTTGAGGAGAAAAACTAGGAGAGGTGAGAAATATTTTATTTTCAGGGCATAGGAGCAGAGTCTAGTTTGACTTATTTTTCTGACCTGCATGGCCTGTAAGATCTTAGACACATCATTTCATTACAGTATGCCTCTTCTACATAAAGTATGTCTCTTTCCTATAATTTGCCTGGATGACCACTTTCTGGAGTCAAACAGCAACCCTTTCAAACATGGATGCAGCAGGTGGTTCAAGAAGCCCAGAGACTTCATATGCAGGCTCACAAGATACGTAAGCTGGTGGCTTTTATTCACTGTTAGTAACACCTGGGGGAGTCCATAGTAGAGAATACAGTTTCAAACTGTTTATATGAGCAAAGAGTTTCCCAATTTAAAAGGTGAAGGGGTACAGAAAATGAATTAGATCTTGAGCTTCTTAAATGCCAGGCAACTTATGTAAGCAGGATTGAAAAGTTTTGTAAAATGTTTATGTTCTGTCATTTTTCCCTCAGGAGACAAAGGAAACAGTACACATCTTCCTCCCTGCTTATCTGCAGCTATTTAGTAACTATAACTACATCCCAGCACTGGCTACTTAGTAAAAACAAATACTTCTATAGGACATCTGTTAAACAGGCCTGTTAAGTGTTTCTTTCTTCAAAAATATCTGCAGGAATTCCCTTATTTCTTACTGAGAAGAAATTACTGTTACTTTCTATTAAGAAAAAGGAAGCAATTTCCAACTCGCAATTTTTGGCTTCTGCCACACCATGGGTAAGATTTCAGCTTAGACCAAGGACCATTTCTGAGAATTCTCTTGCACCCACACAGACAGGTACTGAATTCAGTGAACTTCTTGGGGATGTCTGCAACAACAGGGCCTAAACACTGACCCAAATAGAGAATGGATACCTCTTCTTGTTACCATGGGTTACAACCTTGCTATTGTATCTCAGAATCACAGAATAGTTGAGGTTAGATCTCTGGAGGTCATCTGGTCCAACCCCCATGTTCAAGCAGAGCCACCTAGACATCATCAGATACACCAAGACATCAAGGAACCATGTACAACATGATCTCTTACATAAAGGCTTTTGCTGTTCCATGGGAGAGACCAATGCAGTTTTAAAATGAATATTGACATGAAATGGAGATTGTTGACATTTTTAGAGGAGAAGATAAGGTCTTAAAGGAATTTAAATTTCAAAAATTCCAACAAATCTGAGTCCTTAGTCCTAGCAGTCTCATTTACAGCAGTTTTCCAAGAATGAATCATACTGTCTAGGCTAGAAACTCATGGCATTAGATCTACAGGCATCAAGCTTTTCATTTCCACATGTTCATAACTGCATCTGCCATGAAAATTGAGCTCAAACATGCTCTTGAAAATTGAGTCCCTCATTTTGCATGTCTTCCTTGACATGTTCTTAATTTTAAACCAACACAAACTGGGGTTTGGTAGTCTCCAGTTTCAAGGCAGCAAGAAACCATCTGACTGATCTCTGATTTCTAGTGCTTGTTCACCAGCCTAGCTATACAAGTTTCTGTCTTGGTAAAAGGGTTTTCTATGCTAATGTCCAACTGTTTTGAAGTATGTTCAAGTGAAGTTTATCTGAGGAATATAATTCTGAAGTTTGCATTTAGACAAATGGAAAATAGCAGCCTGTTAATTCAGTTGCATGCTGCTGTAACTGGTATCAACCAGAAACCAAGTCAGGCTGCCCACTTCTATCTTCATATATTCTCAGATGCCAGCACCACTTTTTATTCCATTCAGCTTCTACTTGTCTTTACGTCATCTTCCTACTCCACAAGTCTCTTCTGTCCCTAGATTATCTTCCTTTCTATTTCTTCCTCCTCTGCTACTCTAAACACGTCTGTCTCTTTTGCACTGCAGACTCAGTTCCTTTTTGACATACCTGTCAACCAAGAAAAGTAAGCTCAACCTGTGGGGGCATATGGGGCTACGTAGGAGTGTTCATGAAACAGGTAACTATTAGAGTAAGCTGTGCTGTTGTGACAACATTGGATTAGGAGGTTTGGGGGTTTTTTAATTTATTTTTATATTATATAATATTTAAGTTCTTAGGAAAAAAATGTAGAAGAGGCACTGGTTAGTATTTGTTTGCTCTATCCACAAATGTCCAAATTCCATCAACCAGCCAATATATCATCCCAAACATAATCCAAATTTACAGCAACAACAGATAATAACAATGGACAATTTATTTGCTGGGATTTGTCTTTTGACATGATACTCTTTGAGTCAGGATCTTAACTTACAGTACTATATTTAAATACTTGTTGACTAACTAAAACGATTTTTGTACAGCAGCTACTATTTTTGTGCCCTTAAAGTAATTTTCTCAAGAATGAGTGTGTCTGATGTTTTTTAGTTCCTGGTTGTTAGTATAACATCATGGTGATTAGTACAATATTTACATTAATTTATTTCTTTAGCATAATTTAACAATCTTGTCTTTATTCAGGTCCTCAAATCCATCATTAAGCACCATAATAATAGTAACTTATTTTTTTCAGAAGAGCTAAGAACCCACAAATCCAACCCAAGTTATTAAAATTTGTGGGTGCTCAGAAAGCCTCCCCATCAAACAGCTTGTATTTAAGAGTAAACATGAGTTTAGGAACTTAACATTAACCACAAAAAATTGAATAAATTCTAAATCTGTGTCCTCTAAGAAATGAAAAATTTTCCTGTTAAAGAAAAAGTGATCCTTCTTTGACAAAGAGATAGAAAACAATAGAAGTTAAACTTTCAAACAGGACTATGTTGAGTAAACCATGAAAAATACAAAAAGCATTATACTAAGGAATAGAGTTTATGAATTAACATTCAGTCTTYAGTATTCTGGTTTAGAGTGTGCTCATGTATTTTATGAATATCACCAATTGTCCTGATCTATGGAAAGTTTACCAGAAGATTATGTCTCTACAACCTAAAGAATCCCTAAGATTTTGTTTTTCATTTAATTATGATTTTAATTTATTTCTCCTTAGAACTGCTTGCAATTTTTTCATCCCTGACGGACAAAGCGATCACCTCTCTTTGACCTCATAGCACCAACATCTACACTWCTTCATTAGCTATGCGTAAACAGTTGCGGTCTTCCTTTCTTGTCTTTTCCTTTTCTCAGGGAGTTAGCTTTCTGGCATCCTGAAAAGATCTTGCTAATGAAATGTAAAAGAAGGGTTTATTGGTTAATCCAGCCTCAGGATTTCTTAACATTAGCATTGCCTTCTTTTGACTTCTGCTATGTCTGACAGGGAACAGCAAAGTCACTGTCTACAAAACCATAGCACTTAGGATGAAACAAGGTTCAAAATTTTTGGAAACAAAATATCTTTTGTTGTTGTTGTTGTTTTGCAGYAGCCTTACAAAAATCTAGTCTGGCCCTTCCTCAGACATCAATTCCTCAGAAACTGAGGAAAGCCCCAGAGTGATTAAAACACATGCCCAGGAGGGTGCAGTGACAAACATATCTAACACTGCTCTGAGCTGTCATGATCTGCAGTAAATGCCAGACTTTCTGCAGGTTTTTACATGAAGAAATCTCTGATCAGCACTTTAAAAATTAAAATAACATGAAATTGACAAGGTTTGTTCAGAAAATCAATAGAGATATTTTACACACTCCTTGGTTAATACTAGCTGTCTTTTAAGCCTTTGTTTTCTTCTCCCCTAAGTGATGATACTTCTATATGTCCTCCTTAGAGAAATTCCAACTATGAACAATTTTTTCTGTCTTCGCTGCTCTGCCACTCATGTTAAAAGCTGATCTGTGGTTTCTAAAAATAACTGGTAAGAGGTAATAAAACTGTGTCTAATATAACTGCCATTCCATCACAACTTTGTGAGCTTAGTGTTATTTTTACATGAAAGCCTGGCTGAGTCAGAAAGATACCAATAATGAGGGGAAGATTCTTTTTTTGTGGCAAGATCAGTGGGAAAGCTCTCTGTTGAACACATAATGAAGTTCCTCATTAAACTCCTTCTATTACTGCATCACATTTTGGAAAATGGGATTTAAATAAATCTGTAGTATTTTTTTTAACTGTTGGAATCCTGCCAGAAATAGGAGGTGGTAGGAGAGCAAGGGACTGAGGTGAATAAAGACTACTGGATGACTGTAAATAGAGAGCAGGCATTTCTGGATGGATTTGAGTCAAAAATCTATGGCTTGATATAACCAAGATTCTTCACTAGCTGTATTAGCAGCTATTATTCCAAGATCAGCAATGATTTTGGATGTAAACTGAGGCATGGTGACTCACAAGTTTGTTTTTGAAAATCTTTGCCTGAAATCCTATGTTTGTGCAGCACAACATAAAGATGCACATTGTGGAAAATATTCTTCATTAATGCTGTGAAGTATACTGAGAAGAAGCTGGATTTTCAATATGTAATGAAAATACATGGGACAAGGGGGGAAGTGGGTGGCAAAAGAAGGGAGGCAAAAATAGTGTGTAAGATGTTTACATCACAATTAACTGCAACTTCTTCTACAACYGGGTGACCCGCCTAGTGGATGAGGGGAAGGCTGTGGATGTGGTCTACCTGGACTTYAGCAAACCCTTTGACACTGTCTCCCACAGCATTCTCCTGGAGAAGCTGACGGCTCATGGCTTAGACAAGTGTACTCTTCGCTGGGTAAAAAACTGGCTGGACGGCCGAGCCCAGAGAGTTGTGGTGAATGGAGTCAAATCTGGTTGGCGGCCGGTCACGAGCGGTGTTCCCCAGGGCTCAGTTTTGGGGCCCGTCTTGTTTAACATCTTTATCAATGATCTGGACAAGGGGATCGAGTGCTCCCTCAGTAAGTTTGCAGACGACACCAAGTTGGGTAGGAGTGTTGATCTGCCTGAGGGTAGGAAGGCTCTGCAGAGGGATCTGGACAGGCTGGATCGATGGGCCGAGGCCAACTGCATGAGGTTCAACAAGGCCAAGTGCCGGGTCCTGCACTTGGGTCACAACAACCCCAGGCAACGCTACAGGCTTGGGGAAGAGTGGCTGGAAAGCTGCCCGGCGGAAAAGGAMCTGGRGGTGCTGGTCGACAGTCAGCTGAACATGAGCCAGCAGTGTGCCCAGGTGGCCAAGAAGGCCAACGGCATCCTGGCCTGTGTCAGGAATAGTGTGGCCAGCAGGCAGAGGGAGGTGATCGTGCCCCTGTACTCGGCACTGGTGAGGCCGCACCTCGAATACTGTGTTCRGTTYTGGGCCCCTCACTACAAGAAGGACATTGAGGTGCTGGAGYRTGTCCAGAGAAGGGCAACGAAGCTGGTGAAGGGTCTRGAGAACAGGTCTTATGAGGAGCGGCTGAGGGAGCTGGAGTTGTTTAGCCTGGAGAASAGGGGACTGAGGGGAGACCTTATTGCTCTCTACAACTACCTGAAAGGAGGTTGTAGCGAGGTGGGTGTTGGTCTCTTCTCCCAAGTACCTAGCGATAGAACGGGAGGAATTGGCCTCAGGTTGTGCCAGGGGAGGTTTAGATTGGATATTAGGAAAAATTTCTTCACTGAAATGGTTTTCAAGCACTGGAACAGGCTGCCCAGGGAAGTGGTGGAGTTACCAACACCAGAGACATCCAAAAAACATGTGGATGTGGTACTTCAGGACATGGTWTAGTGGGCATGGGTGCTGGGTTGACGGTTGAACTCGATGATCTTAAAGGTCTTTTCCAACCTTAATGTTTCTATGATTCTTGCAAAAATCCAGTGGTAGAGTATTTTCTTGTGCATCCACTCAGCGTCATTGCCACCTTTTCCACATAGTTATACCATAGTATAAAACACGGCAACAGTTGTTTGATTTCCTAGTGTAACTCTTTAATAGTACCATTAGGGACCACTGCAGTGTTTGTTACTTTCAGTGCCTTCCTAAACCCAAATATTACCTGAATCATTACTTACTTATGCAGACTTACGATGTCCTTATCAGAGGTACACTTATGCAGATATACAGCAAGTTTCAGAAGGTTTTTACATCTGGACTGTATGTTTACACACATATTAGATACAGTGGTCAGTGTATCAGAGGAAATTATACAGCTCATTTTGCCTTTCATTTTTTTCATGTACTATTCAGAGGATTATCACTCCACCCATGCTGTTTCCCACAGAAGAGGTGTGTAAATTCACAATATTTAGACATACTAAAATTAATATAGATATTTTAAGGGTTCTAATTTTTGCTTATGATTTTCCATGAATGAGTCTCCCTGACAGATTCATCTTATGCATATAATACAGGATCATCATGATAAGGTGTTGCCGTATTGTACATGACTAAGTATAATGTGCGGGAAAGATACCRTTAATACCTTGACTCGGGTAGAAACAGGTATATACAGACTGCTTTATGGAACTGAAACACAAACACCTTTTTAATGATATGGGGAAATGGAAGTTTCAGGAAGAAATTACATAACAGCAAAAAATAATGGAAGAATCAATGAGAACCAATAATGTACACCTATAAAAAAAGGTCTAAAACATAAACACAGCACTATCCTCTCATTTTCAGTCTCACTGTGACCTTCTGATRATTGCTAAATCTGGATTAAGGTTTACCACATGCTAAAATTGTGATCTTTTTAATATTTTACTCCTAATTATTATATAGCCTTTTCTGTCATCAGTTATATTCAGTATCTGTTTCCTTTATAAATATATTCCATAGTTTATAAAAGAATTAAGCACGAAACCAGCTTCTGATGGCTTTCTTTGAAGAATCTAATTTTTCACCTTTGTGGTCATTAGCAATTACTCAATTTTTAATTAAGCATAATTAATATTTTTTTAGTATTTTCAAAATGCAAAACCTGCTAAATAAATAAAGCATTGGATGATCTATACAACCTTCCCATTATATTAATGTTAAAGTAATGAAGGGGCATATTTGTTAATGTATAATGACATTATGGTCAGTAGTTTGGCTTGGATAGTCTTACTCTTTTGGTCTGCCAGTATTAGAATTGTCTGTTAAGGCAGAAAACAGGCTTTGAAAATATCTTCAAAACTTAATTTTCTCACCCTGATTGGAACAGAGTGTGTGTTAATATAACGTTACTTGCATTGTATAGAACTTCTCAGCAGCAGCTCTGAAACCACTTCATACATAAGGAGAGTGACTGCAAGGTGATTTCCCTAAAGGCGTTTAGCAAGCCCCTGGCAGCACTTAGAGTAGATCCCAGGTCTGCTGAAATACATTCCCATGCTGCCCTGACTGACTAGGAATCTTGCTTTTTTGGAGAGAAATTAAATTTAAGGGGGATATATACATTAAAACTAAATTGCAATATCCTTGCATGATGAAAGTGATTCTTCTTTGTCAATGAAAGTGGTTTTTCTCTGTCCACACAACGAAATTATTAAGTRGAAACTAGGCAATGTATTTTAAAGATATTAGAAACATTATAAGTGACTACAGACTGCTAAGATATGCACCATATGTGCACCTGACCATAACATCTTCTGTTCATGTGTTTGAAGGGAATGAGCCTGTTAATGTAATTCCCTCTTGCCTTYACCTTAAAATCTCATTTAGAATTAGGAAACCACTGACTCGGTGCTTGCATTTGAGCTTTTAAGTCAACTCACAGGTCTCACTGGTGTATTAAAACCCCAGCTTTGCCATTTTATTTGCTATTTCTTGCATTTGTTTTCCTTTCGCTAATTTTTGACACAAAAATTCCTCTATCATCTCCAATTTTTAACACATATGTATTTTTACTATCACTGTCATGATCATTGCTTCAGATCACATACAAATTTGTAGTTTTGTACAAAGGCAGCATTGTCACTACCTCATTTTCCCTGGTCCTAAAAGACTACATAAAACAAAAGGAAGACAACAAACTAGTAAAACAAACCCCACCAAGCTCTTACTATAGGCAGCTGTAGAAGGAGCATTCCAAAAAGTGGCCAAACATCAGTTTTCTATATTGGTGTAACCATCCAAGTTTCAGAATGAAAGTATTTCACTTAACCTTGAAGCAGTTGTTTTGTTTTGTTTTGTTTCCCTTTGATTATCTTAGTGGCATAATCACTGCAACAAACTGACTGTAGACAATATATGTACGGGCAATATGATGTAGGTACCCAGCTATGTTCTGCACGTATGTAGAATTCCTCACCACTGTGGGAATACCTGCACTTCATTTTGAGGAGGACTATAAGAGTGTCTCTTGACCAAATTTGCTGGAACCTGTGCTTCGGAATATGGGGAACCACATGATCATGGTAGGCAGTTTATTAATCCCCCAGGAGATGAGGCAATCAACTAGACAAGGAGTGAAGGTCAACATGAGGCAGATTTCCCATACTCAAGCTTACTTTCAAAATAACTCTTTGTAAGTGATACACACATAGCAAACTACTTGATCTCTTTCAAGAGTAAGAAAGATAGCTAAAACCAACTGTTATTTTAATAATGTCTGTAAAACCTAACACTGATGAAAGCCTTACTGTGCTAAGTGCTGAGTAAAATTCTAATCTGTTACYGAACTGTGTGACAAGAATCCTTGATATCACCATTATCTACAGGAAGAAATAAAATGTTGARCCTATAAACAGGACTCAAACCCAAAATTCCTGCTTCTAAGGCCCAATAAAATAAATAAATTTAGCCACAGAAATTTTTTGTATTTCTCCTAATCACAGTCTTTTAAAGGATGGAGTACTTGTTTCCTGATTTGTAAGCAATACCTTTTTATATTACAGATAGGATCTGTTTGGGGTAGCTGTGCCCTGTCACAGTGAATTAAGTCACAAGGGGTTATTCTGAACATCCCAACTCAATCCGTCCTAGAGCAAGAGAGTAATCTGAATCCCTTCCATGCAAGCACTATAAATATTTTATTACCTGCAATTCTCAGTTCACCAAGAATAAGCTCTTACGACCCATGTAGTCCCCAAATTTTACCTGTGTAATAAAATGATCTGTCAAATAGCAAGAACTTGTTATCTTAACTATTGATTTGGTTCAGGTGCTGGTAAAAAGTGTTAATTTTTCACTAGTCTCAGCACAGAAGATAAAACAGCCCAGAATTTTCAGAGTATTGATCATCTCAAAAATTCCATGTGCCGCAGCCCCGTAACCAGAAGGAATGAAGAAAACTTCCTACAGGGCAAAGGAATTCTCATTTTCTTCTAGATTTTTTTTAACCTCATAACTACCTGAAAGTCCATATCAAAAGCAGTACAGTAGTCACCACCAGAAGGATCAACAGTACCCCACAATTACAACATACGTTTATCTGAGACACATCAATAATTTTTGAAAATACTTCTGGAAATTAACATAGCTGGAATTTCTTTTTGTGGTAACTGCTGCTAAATGTAGATGTTTTATTCCAGCAACTTTGAGCTGTAAAATTTAGTAAGTTAAATGCTATCCTGTGTGGAAAAAATCAATCACAACACAATTCCATACTTTATACTGTATTCTGTGTTCCAGCTTGCAGTGAGATAGAGCCAAAACTTGTCTGAAAGTAATTTTCAGAAACAAATATACTTTTACTTATAAAAGTTAATTTCTACAGTAAATGTTATCTCTAAACCTTCATTTTCTGCCTAGCTCATATCCCATTTAGAAAAACCTTAATAAAAAAAGCCCACTCTGTTCTCTCTCAAATATGTTGTCATTGTCTTAGCTAATATTCTAACAAATAGATGTAGATCATGACTTATTTGGCAGAATTAAATMTATCTCTGAAATGTGAAAATAGTCAATTAGAGCAAAGAAGACTAATTAGGATTTGTAAAAAAAGTTTTACTAAATGCTTTTAAGGTCGCAGCTTGCTAGCGATTAAAACTCCTTACTGTTCCAAAGCAAGACCTTTGTGCATTCATGTCCCCTACCTACATGCCCCTTCATATGGAAGYAAATGTTACAACCTGCAGAATCTCTGCAGATGGCATTCCTATTTGAAATCATGCTGGTGTGGGCCACATTTTAGACCTTTGTTTCAGAACTGCGCAGAGAATTCAGAAGTTTTTAGAGAACCTGGAGGAACTGAATTTTCATGTGATTTCATCCCTTTAAGGAGATGAGATACAATGTTTTAAAACATTCCTTTGTCACTGATTGCTATAGTGTGTGGACAACTTAAAAAAATGTGGTGAACTTTACCTTCCAACAACAAAGAATTTAAAAATTATTTAATAACTGACTGCTTAAAAACCAGAGSCACTAAGATTGACATCACAATGGGAATCTGGAGTAGGAGCTGGGAATAGAACTTAAAATTGTTTTCGCTGACTGGGGTTTTATAGAAAGATAATTGTTCCTTCCTCCTAAAATGTCAACATACTAATAATGGAAGAGATACAGTTTGGGAGTATTTATGCAGATTACTACACATAAATTCTATTTCATGAAACCAGCATTCATAATCGTATTTCCTCATGAAAAGACATTTTGAAAATTTATTTACTCTTAAAGTAAATCTCTGATGGAGATCTGTTATTGAGAAGTTGCTCCAGAAACACGGTTCATTCATACATTCAGCGAGGAGGGAAATGGCAACAGAGATACAAGAAACCAAGAAACTTGGCTACTCTTTACAAACAAAAAAAAGAGCACATTTACAGGAACACAGGTTTAAAAGAAAAATTAATCTAAAAAGCTAACAAGAAGACAGACTTTCTTTAATGAATGTACTGAAAGCAGCAAATGGTATATACCTTGCCTAGCAAACWCTTGCTGTTCTTGTTGAGAAAAATCTTCCAACACAGTCCCGTAGTGTGGAAGAGCTTTGTACTGTGTTTTCAGCTTCCCAGTTTGGTTGCCCATTTTATTGTCTGTCATGCTATTCTACAAAACTGTGCCAAGGACTCTACACTTCCCCCTCACAAGAGACGCTTCAGTGCCAGCAAGCTCTTTGGCTTTAGCAATGTTGCCATTCCAAAGAAGTCGCTAGTGTTGCTAATTGAACTACCGCTGCTCCTGCTGTTCACATTATTTTGTCCTGTCCCTAAAAGCAGTGGGACAGGTTCTCCCTGTACAATTTAGCTATGAAGAATTATTCTGCAAAACAACAGAAAGAAGCTAATGACGAATTGGAAGCTATTCACTAACAATGGATAAAACTTAAACTAAAACGGCAAAAAGCTTTCAATGTTTTAACAGAAGAGTGCAGATTCTATTCACTTTAGCATGTTTGTGTTTGGCCTGTTTTATACAGACAAAGAATTGAAGAAAAGCTGCTGTTTTTCCTGGTGTATTTGAAATAGTTTGTTCCTAAGTGAATAATGAGTGCTGCAGATTCCCCTTAAAAAACAACTCAACTTGTTCTGCCAACCCAGCCTTGCTCCCTTTTTCTATGCTGTCAAACATTGCTTTCATGCACTCCATGGAAAAGATGAGATCTCTCTTTTATAACTGTTCTCTTCTCAGTTCCAGCTTCAAGCCAAGTAGCTGTCCAGCAGCATGRCATTTTAAAGATGTCTCTTCTCCACCGCCTTCCTGAGCGCTAATTTCACGTGACAGAACTAAGATTGCATCCCCAGTGAAGAGAGATCAGACATTGAATGTAGGATGGGACACAAAGTCCCATCAAGGCTCAAGGCTTGACTTTATAACACACTTTTAGCAGCTGTCAAACAGGACATCAAGCCTTTCACACTGTAACTAGAAAAGACATCCCAAAATATATTAAATACGTAAATATTTCTTAGTTCCACTAATGGAAGTGTCTTGACTACCATCATGTGGAATCATCTTAAAATATCAGAGGAAAGAACTTTTCTGACAGAGTGCTTACTATAATCTGAATAAGAGATCTAGGAAGATGGTTCCTGGCTGAAATATTTTGCTGGATTATCAGACATGATGGTATATTTAATTATCTCTTCTTTCTCTTAAGCATTTAAAGAATTACACAAGGGAAGCTGGTGTATATCTATAAATATCCATATCTATCTTTTTATCTATCTTTTTATCCATTTGCATCTGTCTCATCTGTCATAAAGTAGCTCAATAGATCACTTGTCTAAGGGTATCCTGTAAGACTACTTAAGTGCCTATTTGAGTTGTGAACCAAGGACAAATGCTGAACTCAACTGAACTGAATAATAACAGAAAGAAATGCTGAACATAATGCTGAAACAGCAGCAGAAACTGAATAATAGTGAGGCTGGGATGGTGCACGGGAAAGAGGCCACCGTCTGGGGAGCTGTCACTATGCAAAGAGAGTTACTGAAAGAGAATCTCTGCCTTCTACCCTTGTGTGGAAAATTTTACACAGAGCCACTCAGGGTAAGCATGTAGTACTTATAAACTTAGGTCCAGCGTTAGAGGAGTGAATCATTTGCTACTTGCTGAGTAATAGGTGGTCCCCTTATAGGAGCAGGGCTAGACCAGGAGTGTTTCTTTTCGCTAGGGAATAGAGGTAAGACAAAATCTTATCAAACTTGGCCTTCCTTAGCCTAATAACAACAAAGGGCATGACTGCAAAAACACTGTCTTCTGGGTTTCTTGCCAGCCTTAGAATCATAGAATCATAGAATCATTAAGGTTGGAAAAGACCTCTAAGATCGTCGAGTCCAACCATCAACCGAGTACAAATGCCCACTAAACCATGTCCTGAAGCACCTCATCCACACGTTTTTTGAATACCTCCGGGGATGGTGACTCCACCACCTCTCTGGGCAGCCTGTTCCAATGCCTGACTACCCTTTCAGTGAAGAAATTTTTCCTAATATCCAATCTAAACTTCCCCTGGCGCAACTTGAGGCCATTTCCTCTCGTCCTATCGCTTGTTACTTGGGAGAAGAGACCAGCACCCATCTCTCTACAGCCTCCTTTCAGATAGTTGTAGAGAGCGATAAGGTCTCCCCTCCTTCATTCAATGTTTGGCCCTTTCTATCTAAAGAGACAAAATTCCTTTGCCTTCCCTTTACAAAGCATAACTTACCAAGAATAAGTAATTTAAAGTGTTTCAAATGTGAGTTTACTGGACACTAGATGGCTTAGGAGTGGCTGGCACCTTGCCAGCAATACCCAGCATGCCTGACTTTCTTACAGGGAAAGAAAAAATGGTGCTTACTGAAGAAAAACCTCCCAACAGTGTATGTTTATGGGGAAGGTGACCAGAAGGAACTTCTGTGATCATCCAGTGTGACCTCTTGCATATTGCAGAATATTCAAGAATTAAATGTAATCCAGAATATTACATTCACCTGATTGCCCCATGTTTTGCACTCCTGTTTGKCTAGTGTAAAGCATGATTCAGTCTCAACCCTCTGGATTAAAACTGCAGGTAACATGCAGCACTGATGAAAACTAAAGAAATCTGASTGAAGAAATCTTGAGCCGAAGCATGAAACACTGCATATAAAAAGATGCCCTTGAAATGGGAGAGAGGAAAAATATTCCCAAATAACATAATGACAGCAATAAACCCAACATGCAAACACAAAAATCACCGTTTCATTCATCCATCCATCACTGAACAAACATTATAGGTATCAGCTTACGGTCTACAGTATGCTAAAAGCATCATCAGTGGCAATATGCTCCTAACCAAAAGACATGGGGAATAAAAATCTAGACTTGGACAATGGTAATCCATATTCTGACAAAACAAGAAGTCTCTGAGAACCCTTAAATCTGTTAAAATATGCTACTGACAAGGTTTTCATCTGTGGTTCCTGTAAGCGTTTTCTCTACCTGGAGGATTCCTTATGTTTGAATTTTCAGTGCAAGTGTTAGCTAAGAGACCAGTTGAAAGTCATGAAAAAGGAAAATTTCTAAAGCAACATTTGAAAATAATTTCTTCTTTTTGAGAGGATTATTAAGGACAGTATGAAAACATGAAAAACTTCAGAAATACAGTCAGCATGATGATGTGATATAGTGCTAGACTTTGGCTAAGATAATTAGGAAAATCAAGGAGATAAAAAATGTTCTTTGTAATGTGAACATCTTGGACAAACATGACTAATAAGTTTGTGGACCTCCTCATGTTTCCGAAAGGCATCACACTGTACAAGAAGTAGACCATGTCTGTCAAACAAAGTTGATATGAATCAGGCCTCAAAAAATAGAAAGACTTTAATCTGCAGTTGCAGATTTTCTATCTTTTTAATAAATTTTTTGTCTGTGATATATTGAGAAGTATACAGGTATAATATAAAAAACCTCAAACAAATATATTTTGCTGTTAGAAGAGATAATTTTAAATCTATTTAAAGCTATTTCATCTGCTAAATAGATTACCAAGGTTTACTCGTTACAGCAGAGCAGACCCTAGATCTTCCAAGAGAACTTTGTACCAGTTTGAGACAAAACCAGTTTAGCTTGCTTACTTAATAGTCCTTAAACATAAAGTGCTGCCTTAAATAGATTTGGCTGAAAAATGGTGTCCAGCTGTTGCAGGATCCCTGTTGCCACATAAATTAAGTGCAACTACTTTGAAACATCTTTTACAATCCTGCACTGCCTGGGCATAGACTATATTTCTGCAGAACTTAAAGATATATCTCTTCTGCTATCCTCAGCATTGTGACAAAAGCAGAGAACCAAATTTTTTATGCTTTCTGCTTCCAAAACCTTAAGCTTATAGCTCTCGGTATTTGTTCCACGCACTATGGGATAACTACTTCTGCCAAGGAATGGTCAAGATATTTCTCAACCACATGTTTCTGTAATATGTTCTTTGTCCAGATAGGTTGAAAAGCAGGTTGAAAACAATACTGAAAAAAGATATGAGAATTCCTTTTAAAAAAACCTTGGCCAATTACTGTGCAAAAAAAAAAAAAAAGAAAGAAAAGAATATTGACAGCTGAGCAGGGCAGTTCATGCTTCAAAGCATAAAATTTGGTTCTTTTTGTAATATTTATAATTTCTTTCATGTTATAGGATAAGCACAAATCCTACAAGTCTTTCACTTTTTCAGAAATCCCATTAAATTCATTCTCAAAAAGAAAAAACTTACAAAACTGACACCTAAATACATGAAATTATCCATCTTTTCAGCTCTTTTGTCTACTTTTTTAATGCAGTGTCAGTTTCACCATACTTTTATGGATTATCAGAAAAAGAAATGAGTAAATTATCTAAAGACATTACTTTTCAAGAAAGAAACCTTGGGAGACAGAGAAATATTCTGTTGTAGCATAAGAACTTTCTCCCTGCTAAACTCCACTTACCACAAGCAATAGTTGCACTTCAAGGTCACCTTCCTCCTCCTTTCAGGAGTCTCAAGTTTCTTCCAGTTAGTAGCTTGGCAACCCTGTCTATCTTCCTGTCCTTATTTACTGTCAACACAGACCGTGTTGGACAGTTAAAAACAAAACAAAACAAAACACACACCCTAAAAACAACCCCAGAAAAATAATATTAAAAAGATATCAGGTATTTATTTAAGTCATTTTGTATAGGCATATTTCCGGATGTTTTTAAATGCCATCTTCAGCTAGGATGAAATGTCTTTCTGTTATTCTTCATTTTCTAAGTAAAACATTTAAAATTACTGAAAGAGGGGGGAAAAAGACCCAAGTGTGGTATATAGAACAAGCCCCACCAGCTAGTTTTTTGGTCACCATGTGGTTCTTAACAATTTTCTGGTGGATCTCAAAATTATTCAAGTTTCTGGGTTGCCACGTTGGTGATCTGTCGCAGGGTGGCTTTGTGCTTTTTAGGGAGCAGCTAACCCCATTTGATTAGAAGCTGGAGGGGGACTAATTGACAGATAATATGAGGAAAGGAAAGCCTGAGAGAGAGTGCTCAGCCAACAGGGCAAATTCATGACAAACTGGCAGCAGACCAGGGGATTGTACATACTTTGGGCGGTTTAATTTGAATTAATGAACAGTGCCCTATGAGAAGGGTCATAAAAGGAGTCTGGCTGTACTATTACTTCATTTGAGGCTCTTAAAAAAGTTATTTGACCTACAGTTCTCCTGTATCTCCATTGTTGAGAAAATTGCAGCCTTCTTTATTTTTACTGTTCATATCTTTCTGTGTTTTTCTGTCTCTGGTTTGTATGGTTTGTGGGGTTTTTTTCCCCTTTTTTTCTGCTCACTTATCAAAACCTATCTTATTTAATTTTTATCCTTTCTGCTCTGAACTTTGCAATTTGTTTTCCAAGTTGTCTGTTTCCTGGCTGTGGATTACATGTGGTTTTGCTGCCATGCAAACAGCCAAGGAAATAGGCAACTTGGACTGGTTATATCCAGTCCGAATGTCCAACACATAAACTGCTTCAACAACTGGCTGCATTAAGTGGGACTGTGGAATCAGGATTATGATAGGTGACTTTCAAGGAGCAACTGATAGCTTTGCCAGCAGCTGCTGGAGCACATTACAGGGCGGTAGTTGGAACATGTCCAGGGTCATGCAGATTTATCCACTCCCACGGCATTTCTCTACTGCTCTGCACATTACTCTCATCTTTCAACCCTCCCTGGGAATGCTGAACTAGCTTGGGGAGGAAAGATATTAAACATAATAATGGCACTATAAGTGAAAATTACAAATGTGATTTTCATTTCTTTGCAAGTGTGTTTTGTTCAAATTTTGCTAAAATTTTACAGAAAAAAAAMCAAACAAAAAAACAATTAAAGCCATCCTGCATCTTTATACAAAGTAAGGAACACAATTTTTATATACATTCTGTATTTGTACACATATGCATAAATGCATACACATGCTCGTATACACATACAGATATGTATCACTTAGCCAGTCACTGAAACACAACCACTTGTGTAATAGAGCACAAGAGCTCTTTAAGAGTGCAGAAACACTTGGCAATGATATTAGAAACACTTTGCAATGATATTTTAGGACAGAAAACTAAGGCAGAAGGGGAACTGCTAGGAGAGTTACAGGCAGAATGTATCCATTTTAAGCTACAGTCAGAATGTTATTATCTAACCTGAAATCAGTGAAGGATGTGAAGACTAGCATCTCTGCTCTTAGGAACGGGGGCCTGTTAAAACAGAAGCACTAAAGAAGGTATTAAACCAAACTCATTTTCCACAAAACCACATTCCTCTGTATTTATTCACCTGMAGAAGTGCACTTGAAACTAAAGTGAGCCAGAACTTGAGCAAAGTAAGAGGAGTAAAAAAGGGCGATCCATGGGATTGGGAGGCAGAGGGAGAAGACAAGAAGCTTCATGTATTGTACATATACATGGAGAGGTAAAAGAAAAGAGATTAATGTTCCAAACCCATACTCTATTTTGTAATCAGTTYTTCTGTTCAGCTATCCACAGTGACTGCAAGGCGAAATGCAAATTTATACCGCTTGTATCTCCTACCTCATCATTACTGGTATGTTGGAAAAAAGACAGGACCAAAGCCTGTCCTGTATAGGATAGGTGTCCTGTCCTGTTACACAAAGATGCTGCCTGCATCTTTGGTCTTAATCAGCAACGCATACTGATGCAGGTATTATCATGTGTAATGCATTAATTGCATGTCTGTTCCTCACATGRGTTTCTGCAGATTAAGCTGTTTCTTGTATCTCCCCATTTTTCCCCCTTCAATTCTCATGTTCACTTTTAATGTTCTTAAAGTTTTCCCTACAACATTTTATCCCATCTTCCATTTATATTTTAAATAAAATTAAAAAGTAGGCAATCAAGTCAACTGATTTTCTTAAGTGTCATTGAAGAAATGAGTTTTCAGATATGCTTTAATTAAGGGAGAGGGGTAGAACAGTTCAGAAAAGGCAGTCACTCTGCAAAGGCCACACAAATCCTAAGATGGTGCCATAGTCAAGCTAGAGGAGGATAGGTTTGAAAAATAGTGGGGTGGAAATTGTGTAAGATAACCATGGTGATGTTGAAAATGTTCATCTGACTGGGATTCAGGAAGGGAAAAAATGAAGGATATATGATTAGTAATGGTAACTGGGATTCTGTCCTGAGCTACTAGGAGTAGTGTTTTTGCATGGGGGATCAAATGATTACAACACTTTTTTCCAGGAAATTAAATAAGTTGACATATTAGCAAAAATATTGGCAAAATTTCACATCTCTTTTCTGCCTTGTGCGATATAAACAAAAATAAGATCAAAAGAAAAACAGAGTAAAGGAAAAATAAGCATCAATAAACTTAGAAACAGCTATATTTATTGGATGGGACCAAAAGTCCACGTAACTCAGCATCCTTTATTCCGAGTAAGTCAATAGCACAGCACCAATGTAGAGTACAGTAATAGGACAAAGATGTAGTGATGCATTCCCCAAATATTTGCCAGAATCTATCTGTCCATGGCTTAGGAGGTAAATGAGACAGAAGTTATATTCATTGTTGCTTGAAACGGGAAAGTGTGGTTAATATGGTACACCAGAGGAAAACAACAGAAAATTAAAATCATAGTAAATAGAGAAATAAAGAGCCACTTCTTAATACCAGTGACTTTGGAGCACACATAAAAATAGTACACAATGCCATTACATCTCAGGAAGGTGGTATTTATCAGGGACATATTAACTATGGTAAGAATCTTATTATCCTGCATGAAAACACTGAAGTGGCTGTTTTTGAAAACTATAGTTTCTATTTTTCTAAAGCAATGAAGGTTTTGGACAGAATTCCATCAAGAAAGGATGATGGTATGGGATGCAGAGGAGGATTGTATGACTGTTAATACTAGAGAAATTAACTACTGAGTAAGGGTTGAGGAAATATTCCTGAATGTCTGTGCCTGAGTGCAGGGTCTTCTTACCTAGGGAACTCTGTAGTCATTTCTTTCTTCTTTTTTTTCCTTCTTTTTTTTTTTTTTTTAGGACAGTATAACCTGTTTTTACTCTATCTTATCTTTTTTCAAAAAAATTACACCCCCCCCTTTCTTTTTAAAAGAGAAATGAATTAAAACACCTCAATTATTAAGCCTGTCCTTTTTTTTTTTTTTTTTTTTTTTTTTAGGACAGTATAACCTGTTTTTACTCTATCTTATCTTTTTTCAAAAAAAATCCTTCAAACCATTTCTTTGGACTATACATAGTAATAATATGATTATTACCATTATAAAAAATAATTACTCTGAATGTACATGTTACATACATACATTAGTATGTAGGTTATTGAAAATACATACACAATATCAAATGTGTGGAATTATATGTTAAGATGATATACTATATTTTCAAATTATAGAAAAAAATTTAATCATTATGTTTTTCTCCRAAGTTCAGTATTTCATAGCCTTTTTATAGTAGAAGGAATGAGCACAGAGGAAGAAAAATATTTCTAATGTCACAGGGGATGGATTTCCTTGACTCGTAGCTCCACTGGCATTCCCCCTCAATCACCCTGTTTCTCCAGCTGAATATAAATCAATGTTTGGATTTGTGAATAATTCACATGCATAAAACTTTATTCATCATCTGATTTTGGCCACAGTTGATGCTTCACTTAATTCCACCTGTACTACACAAACAATAATGTAAAAAGCCTCCACGCCGTACATCTTGGAAAAAAAAATGCAAGCTAGAAAGTCCATAAATAGAGAGTTTTGATTTTAAGCCAGTATCCCCAGTTGTGTAATCTTCTATACTGACTATAACTCCTCATTTTACACAAAACAAATAAAGATACATATCTTTGAATAAAACATTCCTTTACTCTGGCTGGAAAAAAATGGAATAAGGCTAGAGGCTTTTACCAACTTGTTTCTGAAAAATTCAACAAAACAGCAATCAAAGGCTACCAAACTGGTAAATCTCCCTTAAGTTTTCTAAAGTTCCTTCATTGTTTGTTACTCCTGAGCTGAACAAAAAAACAGAGCACATATTCTGCAGTCTTTATTTCACATCTCTGCTCTAATAAGCCCCAGCCTAACTCACTGGCTTCCTTATATTACTGTGATTTATTTACAATTTCCACAACAGCTAAACTGAATTTAGCAAGCAATTTGGTGCAAGTGTGTGGATTGGTACGTCGAAGCAGGTTGTGCTGAGGCGTCTCAGATATCCCACTACACGGGGTGCTGGGAGTTTATTTCAGATTGGATTTTGTCTTCCAAGGAGAGCAGAAGCAACCAAAAAGAACCTACTTCCAACATACTAAAACCACTCTGGAAACCGAGGCTACTGTCAGTAAATGGCGACAGTCAAAGGATTAATTTCTAAGCAGCACCACTGCTCTGAACCAGCTCACTGATAGAAACATAGCTAATGCCTGCACAAAAACCCTTTAAAAGAATTTCTGCCAGGGCCATAAACCAGACCCAAACTAGAGCGGAACATACTTTTCCTTACCAATATCTAAACCTACTTTTCCCCTCTGAAACTGCCTCACTCCTAGGGCCTGCCAGGGCCAAGGTCAGCCCAGGCAAAAGGGCTGTAAGAGAAATGACCTTGAGGACCTCACAAGAAAAAACATTCTTGATTAACAAGCCCTAACCGTACAGTCTCTAGCATAAGCAATTGCCTTCACAGCATTTACAGGTTTCTACAAGTACATCAGCAGTAAAAGGAAGATGAGGTTAATGYGGGACTGATGCTGAATGAACAGGACAGGGACCCAGTGATAAAGGACATGTATGGGCCTAAGGTACTCAATGCCTTCTTTGCCTCAGTCTTTACTAGTAAGACTGGCACTGAGCAATCCCAGGCCCCTGAGACGAGTGGGAAGGTCTGCTGGAAGGTAGACTTGCCCTCAATAGATGAGGATCAAGATGGGGTACATTTAAACAGGCAGGACAAACACAAGTTCTGATGGGACAAACACAAGAACCTGACGAGATAGGATGCACCCACAACTGCTGAGTGAGCTGAGCCAACCCATTGTGAGGCCACTACAGATAATCTTGGAAAGATCATGGTGATGGTGGGAGGTTCCTGAGGACTGGAAGAAAGAAAATGTCATTTCTATCTTCAAGAGGGGCAAGAAGGAGTACTCAGGGAACTATAGGCTGGTCAGCCTCACCTTGGTGCCCAGGAAGATGATGGAGTAACTAATCTTGGAAAGCACTTCTAAACAAATTAAGGACAAGAAAGCAATTAAGAGTAATCATCATGGATTTACAAATGGGAAGTCATTCCTGCCCAACCTGGTAGCCTTCCACAATGAGATGACTAGCTTGGTAGACAAGGGAAGAGCAGTTTATCTTTAGCAAGGCTTTCAACACTGTCTCTCATAACATCCTGAGACACACTGATAAGGTACAGGATAGATAAATGGACAGTGAGGTGGACTGAAATGAGGCTGAACTGCCAAGATCAAAGGGTTGCTCATCAGCACAAAGTCCAGCTGGAGGCCAGTCACCAGCAGTGTACCCCAGGGGCAAATATTGTTTAACATCTTAGTGACCTGGATGATAGGGCAGAGTCAGCAGATTTGCAGACAACATGAAATCGGGCAGAGTGCTTGATAGATCATGAGTGTGCTGCCATTGAAAGACCCTTTGACAGAGTGGAAAAATGGGTCAACACAAATCTCACAAAGTTCAACGAAAGGAAATGCCAAGTCCTGCACCTGGGGAAGAATATCCCCACGCACCAGTACACAGTGGGGTCTACCAGCTTTGCAAAACATGTCTTGAAAGTCCTGGTGAACACCAAGATGACCATGAGTCAGCAGTATGCACTTGCAGCAAAGAAGGCCAACAGCAGCCTGGGCTGTATTTGGCAGAGCATCACCAGCAGGTCAACACAAATTATTCTTCCTCTCTGTTTAGCCCTGGTGAGATACACCTGGWGTGCTGGTTCCAGTGCTAGTCTCCCCAGTACAAGAGAGACATGAACACACTGTAGCGAGTCAAGCTAAGGGCCACAAAGATGATTAAGGGACTGGAGCATCTTTCATGTGAGAGAAGGCTGGGAGAACTGGCACTATTCACCCTGGAGAAGGAAACATTCGGGGGGGGATCTTGTCAATGTGTATGAATACCTGATGGAAGGTGTAAAGGCAGATCCAGACTCTTCTGAGTGGTACCCAGAGACAGGACAAGAGACAACGGGCAAAAATTGAAGTATGATAAATTCCATTTAAACAAAAGAAACTTTTTTACTGATGATCAAACACAGGAAGAGGTTGCCCAAAGAGGCTGTGGAGTTGCCATCCTTGGAGATACTCAAACCCCAACAGTACACAACCCTGAGTAACCTGCTTTCACTGACCCTGCTCTGAGCAGAGGGGTTGGACCAGATGATCTCACTTGTTCTGTGAGTCTGAGACTGTTGTCTGGACCTAGAGAGAATCACCAGTTCCCATGATAAAGCACCTTTCTGTCCTTTTGGTACCAAACAGATGTGCAATTCAGAAAAGGAGCCTGTGATCAGGTTTTAAGTTTCAGGCAGAAAAGCACACTAGCTCACATGAGCTAGCTTACCAGAGCAACAAACGTAATTGATGGATTCACATTTATAACTGTTAAAGCATGTACTCTACAAAAGATTCATTGATGCCTCTTACTTAAACTGTATGTGAGATTAACCACAGATTTCACAGCTAATGCTTCTGTCTTTATGGCAATTGCCTCAAAATATTTCAACTGAATCTGAGGTTGTGCTAATTGAAGTCTATCTTCCATTTTCCTGTTAAATATATGTTGTGAGTAGCAAAAGTGGAGTCTGCATTTAATTTCAATATGTTAACCTAAGAGTTTTCTCACGAATTTTGCAAGCCGAGGTGTGCTATATGGATTGTTAGTGCCCTGCTACCCTGGAAGTTATCACATTTCTATTTCTTGACTTTGTGTTTTTATGCCTGCCACCTAGAGTTTCTTTCTACCTGTTGCAAGAGTTGTAACTGTATTTCTTGTCTATATCTATATTCAGAAGGATGTATAACAATGTATTTAAGTAGAATATGTTGAAATCCAGAATGAACAGATTTTTTTTTCCTGGATTAAATTTAGCTCTTTAAAAGAGAAAACTGTTACAGAGATTTGTCCCTGATCAGAGAAACCGAACACCTCATATGCATGTTTTCTGAGAAACAATGATGAGGAAATGAACTGGAAAACTTAATTTGGTTAATGATCTTGAGCAAATTTCATGAGCAAAGAATAGGTTCATCTAGCCCTTGTACACCTAAAGACTGAGATGACAACTTTATTAAAAGTCTATGGGAATTTGTCATCCAAAACTATTTGAAATTCACTCTGAGTTGGGAATGTAATGTTTTTAAAATGTCTTTGGTGTCGGACAAGACGTGGTGTCTGAATTCAGTTGAAGGGTGATTTTAATTTTTCTTGTCTTTATGCCAGTAAATAATCTTGGCTGATGAATGAATATACAGAGAGGAAGAAAGATATGTACAGAGACAAAACTAAATTAAAAGTAATAGTTTTCTATCAATCATGACAACAATCAATTTCTTCTTCGTGTCAATCTTGGTTACAAGTTCTCATATGACTGTAAAGAGCAACTTTTCTGAGATGTGTTTTCCCCTACAGAGGGCAACAAATGTGAGGTATGCCAGAATACTTTTCTTTCTTACATTTCCTTTGGGGTCCCCTCTATCATCTAGATAGTATGAAGTGTTTCAGCTATAAATAGAAGTTCTTAAATCATGTTTCTCCCTTTTTTTTTCCCTCTCATATCATCATGCTCCCATGTGTCATTGGAAATTCTATGTTTTAGCTTTGCTTTTAAGCAGCTCTTATATCCTTTATGTTACTCATTGTAAAAACTAAGTTCATTTCCCCATAGAATATTTTCTTAGGAGCCTTTGAATCAGACTTTTTCGTTAGATAGCTAGCATACCTTAGTAAATTATGGTTTCTACAGCTAGTATATTTGCTTTTTCAAAAAATCAGTGTTTAGTATCATACATCACTAATGAATTTTCATGATATTTCTGAAGTGCTTCCTTGGTGGATTGGGGAAGAAGAAAGGAGGAAAAGGCTAGGTATGTGGAGTGGTGAATTAAACTAAAGCTACACCTATATCCACAACAAAATCTTCATATTCAAAAATTAACAGAAACTAAGCTTAAAATACATCAAAAATATGAAGTTTGAAGTGGATCCCAAGCTGAATTTTCTAAACATCTGAGGTCCCAATTTAACTTCCATATTTAGAGAAAAAGGAAATTGTGCAATGCAGCTTAATTCCAGGATAAAATTCAAATTCAAAACTGAAGGGATTTGATCTATTCAGGTACCATTAAACCATCATTTGTTCTCTGTAGTTATGATCAGGAATCAAGTGCTCCATGTACACTTTGGAAGTAAATAAATAAATAGAATTAAGGTTGAATTTACACAGCTTTTAAGAAYTGGAGTAGAAAAGAAGAAATAAATGCAATTCAATTTTTTTATGTATTTTAAGCTGAATAAAAGATAGGGCATTAAAACCATCTGTTATAATTCACTGTGATTAAAATATAGCTAGGTACTGCAATTTGCCCTGAACAGAGGTAGTCCAACAAGTTCAGGGTCAACAGAAGAGAGATGGTGAGGGGAAGAACACATTCCAAACCACTGTAGTGATTTCCTGTGGTAATTGGYTAATTTTAATCAAGAATTGCAAAAATTTTTTCTCTTATTAAAAGTGTTGTTTAGGTATGAGTTGAGATCAGATTAATGCCACCCTACCGATTCTCCACAGCTACCCAGAATAAGAATACAGTAATATTTCTCCTGTTACTTCCAAATGCAGATCACATAGAGAAAAGACAAATATGGCATGTATCRTGTGTGATTACAGTAAGTTTAGCAGATCCCCTTATATGTTACTAATGAAACACTATCTTAGAAAGAGACTGTAAAATTATCCATTACTGAAGGAATGGAGAAAGGAAAAAAACAAGGATGGCTTTTAACGAACTGGAATAAACTGTTCTGACATGGCTTTCAGCTGCAGGTGGGTCTCAGAGCAGACAAGGTTAATAGTGATAATATCAGGCACAACTGAATCAAATGGAAGTCAGGAGAAAATAACTGGCATGTCAGGGATCAGACCTGGTAAAGCCACTTCAAAATCTGGAGGAAGACCAGAAACGTGGGGAGTATTTTAGAATAAGTATAAACGAATGTGAAGTTTTTAAGTCAGAAATAATTTCACTGCATAGTGTGACTTCCTTCATGGCTCAGCCTATGAATTTCAAAGTGTCTTACACCTCTTATGAAATCTATGCATAGAAGAATAGTAAATAATTTAGAGAATGTTTTTCATCAAAGCAGTTATATATGCTTGATGAGTAAGGCTGATTTCAAAATACACATTTATGAAGTAACAAATATGTACAGAGATATAGATACACTTCCGGGTAACMACTAGCTGTAACCTGAGTCCGTGCTCCCTTTTGTGCTCTTTTGCTGTACTCTTTCTGAAAGCAGCACTCACAGCTGGCAATAAAGGTTTTGACTGCACCTACCAATTTGTGTGATGACATGCCCCCAGATTTTGCCCCCTTGGTCCTCAAAACCAACACATGGTCAGGCTGGGCTGTCATGTGGAGCATATCGCCCTGTTTCCTTAGCATGGAAGCAGGAATGAAACAGAGTGCAGAAGAGCCAGCATGCRTCAAGCCTTGCCTGACATGAAGTTATGATGTAGCCAAGGAAAGCAGTAAGAGCACCACAAAGCACTCTTTGGCTGTGTTTTATGGACATGGTGAAAAAGACTTGTTTGTTCTCTATGGCTTTTTACGCTTTTTGACTAACAGAATTTGTCCCATCTAATCTTATTCCAAAAAGTCCTTGAAAGTTCATATTTGAAATAGAATGTCATGAAAAAGATACCTGTGCTACTGCCAACCATCTTTGACATGTTACTCTTGATGCCTCAAACTACTCGTGTACTGTAGGCCAACTTGATGTGTTTACGAAGCAGTGGCTTCATAGCTTCTGGTGGACTCACACCAGTACTATCTCTAATGTAATTCACTAAAAACAGCAGATCTGATTGATGAGGTTCTTACCATTGCTATTATCTGGTGTGGATTTTCTAATGCTCTTTGATGCTCTGAACTAACATGTTTCCCTTGCAGCATGCTTAACAGTCAGAACCTAATGCACACTGTAAGTCTTGTCACCACAGTACTAAAAACCTAACTAGTTTCTGCACTTGCATGTGTAATTAGGACTATCACTCTCTTTAATTGCCCTCTATTAAATAACCCCTTCTCACTTGATCTAGTATTTTTCTTCTGGGACTTTCTACCTGCTGATATTGACAAAGTGCAGCCCTCTCATCAGGCTGACATACAAGGGTTGCAGGATTATCACTTGTGACTGCTATTTCATGCTTCATTACAGCTGTGCATCTCAAATCATAACACTAATTAGCAAACAAGTCTCTTCTTCACCTGCCTGCATGATGCAAAATAARATCACTGGCAGACTGAGCACAGCCAAATTAAAGTACTTTACCATATGGTTAAATGGTCAGTACAGCAGTCTTATTCTGCCTTTCACAACTGTACCATTTTGCTCTTGTAAACTCATCATTTTAGATACACGTTAGGATAAGGTTTATCCTGCTCCCATTTCCCCCTAATAGCATCTTTGCAACAGGTAATTTTACATGTGAATTGGTTATTAGCTCTTGTAACATAATCAGTACAACAGCTTGCTCCTGTAGGCATGTGTTCACTGATATCCACACATTTCCACTAATTTTTAGTCAGAAGCAGTTAAAATAGGTCCACAAGTATCTCATGTGTGTGTATTCGTATACCAGAGAAGGAAACTATTTCTAGTATATTTACCTTCTCCACTCACCAGAGACAAATAAGTGATTTTAGCCACATTTGCATATACTAAAAATGCTATCCACCCTGTTACTCCATTCACCCACCCATCTGTACAAGAATCTGAAATATATCTTACAATCTCATACAATTTAATCTCAGCATGGCTGCAGAAAATTACACAAGTTATCACTGCCATTTTTCAGGTTAGTGTTGGGGTACAGAGAGTCTGTGACTTGCCTTAGGTAGCAAAGGCAGACTCTGAGACAGAGCTGGGAACAGACCTTAGATTTACAGTCTCATAGCCCAGTGCTCTAGCTGAATAAATCTCTACTTCTGCTATATCCACTGTAGGAAAGACTACACTGGCCTAACCTGCAAGAGGAACTTTCAGGAGAAACAGTATCTGTTAATTATTAGCTCTTACGTGTTTTTTCACAACATCTGTGGTTAGAACCTATTTCTGTTATGAGCACTTTCACAAAAGACTACTTCTAGAAGTCTTTTGATCCCACAGTGCCTATGATAAGGATACAAAAAAGGAAACAGATGAATCTAAAATGTCAAATCCTTCCAAAAGCCGAAGCCTTATTTTTTCCACTTCAGAAGAAATATCTTCATCTTAGAGCATAGCCAATACATGAACAGTTTCCATGTAGTCCTGGGAAAAAATCATTCCAAGTGAAATCATTGTTGGATTTCTTTTACTATTTTTAAAAAAATGCATGAAGTCCCCACCCCCAGCCAAAACAAACAAACAAACAAAAAAAAMCAAACACCTGAAGAAATTGCAATTTCCTGCGAAAGCTGAAGACTGAGAAATTTGTCCAGCCTGACAGTTACCTCCCCAATATTTTACATTTAGGAATCTTCACTGTTAGATATGATACGCTAAAGCCAATCGATCTCCAGAGACAGGTGCTTTCTTACCATACACGCAGATAGCAAAAGGTAGTGACTGCCTCCACATACCATACAATCTAAAGAAACAGCTCAACTACAAAAAATGGTAGGAGATTCTAAGCCTCCAAAACATTAATGAAAGGATGATCAGAAGTCCTTTCTGGTAGCCATTGAAAGGATGCACTAGTTTCTGTGTGGCTCCATCGAGGTCTCTTGCCATACAGAGAAGATGAAGCCATAGCTTTGTCCTTCTCTACACTCTTGATGAGCTGCTGCTCTCATCTGTGGYAGGACTCAAATACACTAATAATCTGCCCTGCCTCAGTGCACAAGACGACAGAGGGAAGCGTAGTCTTTTGTACGACCTCATTAAGACCCCGCACAGCATAGCACAAGCACTCTGTCACAGTGCTGAGGTTGGAGCAATGGACATTTTCAGGATATTGCCCTGCTGTAACTTTTGGCTGCTGTAAGAGAAAGAAATGTGTTTTCTTAATTCTATGACCCTAAGAATGGTGAAACTGTTAAAACTAAACAAAAAGTCCCACATTTTAGAAAAAGCAGACATAATTTATGAAGTTGTTTTCTAGCCAGAAAAATCCATTCACTTAGCCATGTGGCTAAGTAACACATCAAGAAAGCAATGGATTATGGCAACATTTGTGGTCTTCTTGTATTTTCAAATGGAAAGATATCCACATTTGTACAGCATGGATGCATTTAAATTTGGATTCACAGCAGACAGGGAAAAAAAAAAAAAATTAAAGGAACCAGGATTGAATATTTATGAAGGGAGTCAACCCATAAATCAAATTATTTAAGACAAACTACGCAATCCCTCTCTTAACTGGCTTTTCTCCTTGAAAGCCATTTGAATGAGCAGAAGATCTGCTTTTATTCCAGTAGTTCAAAGAAAAGTAATCCAAAACCCAAGACTTCACAAGAGTCTTACTACATTCTAACAAGAGATGATGGGGATTTGCCTGCAAATGAGGCACTTTCAGTCATATCAGTGGAAGTCACAAGGGAACTGCAGTTCTCCTGGAGGTCYCTACCTGGCAGCCTCGCCCTGGCTCAGGTGGTTTTGCCTCTCAGTGAAACCCTGTGGAAGTCCCTGGGATGCCGTGAAGTACACTTCTGCCTCCACGCCAGTGGGTCAAACCACACAAAGATGTCTTACAGTCCCTATCCTGTGCATGTTTGTTCCCACTCCCCCCACTCGGGGTCAGGGAAGTGGCAGTCTGAACAGGCAGGACAGCACAGCTGTGTGCCTGGGACCCCACTACGTGACCACAGCATGACTGTGGAGACCAATAATGGGAAGAGTGGGAGGTTACACTTCTTTGGCCACTTTTATAAACACTTACCTTCCCTATTCACCCCGGTACAACAGCTGGATCCAGCCAAAGAGCATTTAAGATGAACAAACCCACAGTCCTGGTGGACCAAAGTGACATTGGGCACCGCTAACTGAGTTTCTTCATTACTTCTCTACTTCACAGGAATATGTGAATGCACTGTCAGTGTATGATAGCAATACCAACTTCACCGTAAGATTTTCAGTATGAGAACGCCTCCACTAATGTCACACAGGAAGTTATTCATTATCTTCAGTGAGGTGTTCAAGGGGCCAGAGAGCCTGACGCTGGAGGTCTTGCACTGCTCCAGCAGTGTGCAAATAAGAGCAATAGCATTTTACACCTGCAATGCCTAAAAAGCTTGATTTTCCTATGCTATACAATGTTCAATCCTTCATTCAAAAGTGTTGCTCTACTCACCTGTATCACAAAAATACCAGCTGATGCAGAGCCACCTGATAAATGATGACAGTGATTAGATTGCTGACAGATTTGTTCTCTTGAAGAGTTACTTTCCAAATGCTGTAATTGATTCTCTCCTTGAGCTCTCTTCATAGAAAGCCAACTTGCCAGTCTAGATCAAATATATTGATTATCTGCAGCAATATAATAAATAAAATTCAAAATAATTTGACTGTAAGGGACACAAGTCAAGAAAATAAAAAAACTAAATAAAAGGCTTCTGTAGCCAATGTCTCTGAATTTTCTGGGGAGGCAAGAGAATTTGGTATAAACTTAAGATATTTTACCAAAACATTTTTTTTCTAAATTATTTTGTACTCTTTTGGGCTTTTTCATCCATCTTAGAATGGTGTCACTGTCATTGAAGGCTGAAATAAGTTATATAATATTTTGGTGTTACTTACAGTTCTTGGGATGTCTTTAATGAACCAGAATACATTGCAAAGATTTCAGGGAAGCAAGACAGTCCTTCCTATCCACAGATCATTTACSAGGATTATTCAGCATATTCTGAACTTTGAAAATAAAGGATCATCTTGTGGTTAAAGGAATGGTGCTCAGATGATTTAGCTGATTCTGAGATATGACCATAAATGTCATCGGTTAGACTTAGATCATTAAATGGTTCCTAAGGGATTTTAAATCTATGAATATAGAAGAAATTTATATACCAGAAATCTGTAATTGACCCAAAGTTCATTCATTTCTGATGGTCATATGTAAAGGATACAGTGCGGAACCACTGAAAAATGTATGAGTTTGTTTAATTTTAAAGGAAGTCCACATATTAACAAATCTATGCTTATTTAAGGTGGGAAATTATATATATGTAGAAAAAGTAAAAGTTGCTTTTGTAATCTGTGAAAAGGAATTACGTTATTTCCTAAAGCAGAATTCATTAATGCCATTGGTGCAACTTACACTCCCAAACAACTTCGAGACTTTGGAAGCTGAAATATTTCAGACTTGTTTCTTTAATATTTTTCCATATTTGTTTCTGTTTGTCTGAGCTCACTTTTATTAAAGCCTTTCAAACAGTTTTCCTAAGGAAACCTAATAGAAATTTCTTGAAAGCTGTCAGTAGATCCATTCCAGTAAATTGCAGATTTACTTATTTGCAGATCTATAAGATGAAGGTCTTGACAAAAGCTAAGAATTGATTCATCCTGTGCTGTGCAAGGTACTGACACAGACAAACTCTCTGGATGCTGGAGGAACGTAGGCCATGCCCCATGCTCTAGCAGCTCCAGCTTACTGCATCTCACTAGGATGAGTTAAGAATATTGTTTATTCAAGAATTCCCTGCTGTAATTGCACTAAACATGTTACTCAACATGGATTTTAATTTAGGTTTTTGCTTGAGTGCTCAAGCTAGCAGCACAGTATATTTTTTAAAATAAAAGGTCTATGCAAAAGGTGAGTGGGAAATGTACAGATGCTGCCTACCAGCTACTGGGTTTTATCTAGCCAGTGGTTCACTTCCATTTGCCTGCCGTCCTATAGAGCTTTATCCACTGAAGCAGAAGGGAATAAGACCTATTAGGGCGTTCATAAATAAAATCAGCGCTACAGTGACTGGGCAGGTTGCTGGCGATCCTACAGAAATTTTTTTCCACAATATTCAAGACATTTTTTTATCAAGGAAAATATTTCAGGACATGAATTCATTTTTTCTGAGGTCAGAAGTACAGGGTTCCCCMCCACCACCACCTTCCCAGCCTTGCATTTAATAGCTTCAGTGGATCTGGGACAGGTCCCTAATGCACAAGTGCTCTATCCTGATGTAGAGCTGTCTCTGCTGCTTGCCTGTACATTTGTCTCTGAATTGTGCCTGTCAACTTGTCACTCTTGACTCTAATTACCTCCTTTCCAGGTTATTTTATAATCATCTTCAGTCACAAAGCTCCTATTTTGTTTTTCAAAACTTCCACCGACATCATTGGAACTTAAAACACCCAGGATGCAATATTGAAAGTCCAACTCCATAGAAAAATTTTTTTACTGTTTCCAGTAAAGTGGTACCTCTCCTTGTTGACTCCAATGACTGACTGTCAGACAATATTTTTGAATGAGGACCCTACCTGTAGTCTCACCTATATGGATCTTCTATTTTTGTTTGTTTTTTCTTCTCTCCTTTTTCCCTCCTCCACCCCAACAACAACAACATTCTCTGAAGGGGATGGAAAGTGAGTCCAGATTCTTGACTATTTTCCTAGACAAGTTCCTCACATGGTACTACTTTAAAAAAAGAGGTGTAAGTAAATGTTTTATTAAATTACTTTTGCATAAACTAGGAAAAGATAAAGTAGTTAGTTTTATGAAGGAGAATGACAATTCTAAATGAAATCTGCTTCTTAGCAGATACCACAAACTTCTTCAGTGCAAACAAGTCTTGGATTTTCCYCATAGAGTATTTCAGTTTACATACTTATTTTTTCCTTCTTTTTTTTTTTTTTTTCCTTCTCTTTTCTCCTTCAATAATTTTTGTATCCTTTCATAAAATTCCCATCTGGACGCCCAAAACATCTTATACTGCTAACTCATCAAGTCGCACTTCACCAATAATGGTTTTCAACTCAGCCGGTCATGCTGAATTACTGTAAGCCTACGATGTTCATGACTGTGGCATCAAAATATATTTGCTCATTTGTTATATATTTCAGGAAATAAATTAGAATGCTGCATAATGCAATGTAGCTGTATTATGCATCATTGTGTTCTTTATACAGATTGAACTTGTCTGCATATGGAGAGATTTGGGAAGTTAACAGCCTTAGTATCTCAAAGCCTGCAAACTCATTTTTATACACTGAAGTAATGTGAAGTGGCAGCGAACAGGAAAAGAGAAACTGGGGACAGTTCTAAGTGAAACAGCTCACTTTCTGTGAGCTTCCTGGATCAGTAGATGCAGAGTGCAGGGTTTGATTTTCTTTCCCCCTTCTTGTCTGCCTTCTGAAAATGGGAAKACGGGGCTTACTGAATCTGTGGAAACTCAAATTGCTGCAGATCTGCTTTAGTATTTGTGAGGTCTAACCACCACATGACAGTCTCAAAGGTTCATTAAACACCGCTATAGCAACCAGTAAATAATTAAACATGGTGCTCTGTCTCAAACTCCAAAGCTAAAGAGACAGGGATAATGAGAGGCTCCTTGGGCAAAGGACACAGCTTACATTAAATCATTGTGTTATATTATTTCCTAAATGGATATTTCTTACTGTCTTTCATTTCAACTCTTCTCTTTTAACTAAAGCGTAGAGACACACATATGGAGACACACGTATGGAACGTACATCCTAATGCCGATGAAATAAGAAAGGCTAATTTCTGCATGCAGAGAGATACTGAGCGTTGACACTAGCTGGAGTAAATTTAAGGGCAGACATAGCAAGGCTGGTTCAGCTGACAGGTGCAAAATGTTTTAGTTATGCTATCTAAATTGATTCTGTGCAAAATTAGCCCTGTAGATGATCCACTGTAAACATGATTCTTTGCTGCTGTGGAAAGACAAGGGCTACATAGGTACCTAGAGTAACTCATTGTATCTGAATTGGCTTCTATTAAGCTGATGATCCCAACCACAATGATTTGTCTTGTCTACAGAATGAATGGCAGCGATTCAGAAGGAAAGTGCATTTTCGTACGGACTTTGGCCCCATTCTTTGTGCACATGAAGTGCAAGTACGTAACAGTTACTTTACTTCAAGAGGAAAGTTGGCAACTCATGAATACATAGCTTTCTCCTCAAGGCCATCTAGTGAAGTGCTACTGGTGACATCATTAGAGCTTGCATCAGTCCTGAAAGAAGGGTACCTTCTCTGTGCCTCCCTGGTGGGAGAGGGTATGGAAAATGGCAACACCTACAATGTTGGTTTAAAAGGAAAATAAAAATCAAAGTACAGGACAATTATTAAACAGTTTTCCAGGGTTTTTACCTGAACTAGATTGCTAGTGCAATACTGTAAAGAAAGGTAGAGTTCAGGGGATCAAGTTCCTAAATACACAGAGTGCCAGTAGCAGCATCCCCTTAGAGGCAATGAAGACTAGTGCTTTTTGAGAGCCAGAGAAGTGAGGCACAAAGATCCAGCTGAGATGCTTTTTAAAGAGAAGGTAAAAATATGAGATGGTTTTTAACGTGCATTTGTCTACTACATCTAACAGGCTGAATCACATCAGAGTAACAAGTTTAAAAAGAGATCCAATTCTTATTTTTCTAACAACTATCTGCTAGAAACTGTAGTTTCTCTATAGAAAAACTATAATTTTCTCTAAAAATTTTGGCTTGCAGGCCCAAATTTTTCATCCAGCAAATCAGAAGTAAAAGCAAAATGGGAGTCAGGATAAACCATTTTAAAATTACTTTATAAGGACAGGCAATTAAGGCTTACTGCAGGCTCACATGATTTTCCTAACAGATTATCTGTTTTCCTGCAATGGATAAAATTTGTCAAATATTTTCAATGGGATGATGCCATGACTATGCCAAGAATCTAGAAAGAGTGTAAGGAAGTTTATTATGTTTTTTATTTTTTTTTTACAGGGGAATTGGAAAAGGAAGGAAAGATGGACTTGTCATTCAGAGGCACGTGCCATTTAGAATCATAGAATTGTTTAGGTTAGAAAAGACCTCTAAGATCATCAAGTCCAACCGTTAACCTAGCACTGCCAAGTCTACCACTAAACCATCTCCCTAAGCACCGCATCTACACGTCTTTTAAATACCTCCAGGGATGGCGACTCAACCACTTCCCTGGGCAGCCTGTTCCAACGCTTGACTACCCTTTCAGTGAAGAAATTTTTCCTAATGTCCAATCTAAACCTCCCTGGCACAACTTGAAACCRTTTTCTCTTGTCCTATCGCTAGTTACATGGGAGAAGAGACCAACACCCACCTCTCTACAGCCTCCTTTCAGGTAGTTGTAGAGAGCGATAAGGTCTCCTCTCAGCCTCCTTTTCYCCAGGCTAAACAACCCCAGTTATCTCAGCTGCTCCTCATAAGACCTGTTCTCCAGACCCTTCACCAGCTTCGTTGCCTTTCTTTGGACATGCTCCAGCACCTCAATGTCCTTCTTGTAGTGAGGGGCCAAAAACTGAACACAGTATTCGAGGTGCGGCCTCACCAGTGCCAACTGCCGTCCTTTGCTACAATGAACAGAACATCCTGCCTGTGTGCCCTGAATTTGAGATGCTGAAGGAGGTACAGTGCTGCTGCTGAAGGAACAAAAGCAGCTATCCTAGTTTCTGGATGACAACCAGCAGCATATCCACCACATTAGAATATTGCACGTCTGGAAAAACATGTTATAGTGGTTGCTGACTTCTGTTTTCCTTTAGCTTACTTCACCAAAAGCTGACAGATTGATTGCTTAGCATTGGTTATTAACTTTTACAATTCCGGCAGCTGTCATGGACAATCATGTAATTCAGAAACCTTGAATACTTCAGGGTTCTTTTTGTCTTTAAAGGAAGAAAAAAATGTATAACTTGCCCTGTAAGCTAATGGCATGCTGACAGCGTGACATCTCACCACTGAGTGCAGGGTATAATGGATGGGACTGAGTGCAGGGTATAATGGATGGGACTGGCATTCCTAAACAACGCGATCACTGTCAGAGTGTTGATATGTTTGAAAAAAAGAAGTCCATCTAAACACACATAAATGGAAGCCATTTTCAGAATTACCTGTCCATCCTGATAATTTATAAGTAAGACTGATGGTAAGAATTGTGTGTCTCCTCTGTTTACAAATGCTATGGTAACCTGAGCCTTGGGGTTTAACTAAACTTGATTTAGTAGACTTGAACTTCAGAAGCAAGACATTAGACATCTGTTTCTGCAACTCAGAAGGTCTTTAGTATTCTCAATTGCTGTTGATTCTTTTGCTTTTTCAGACATCACAAGAATTCTAACGAGTTGATGGGATGCAGGGGAACATTGCTGAAATGCGGAGATTCACACAGGGAGCTTCCTGCACAACTAGCAACTGCTAGGTATTAACAGCCAAGCTGGAAAGGAGGGTATTTCCTCTCAGGTTTCATGCCTTGGTCACACCCTGTTTTTCATTTTCTTTTAATTATTACATAAATTGATTTTTTTTTTCCTACTTATTTTCATTTCAGGTGACTCATGGGTGGTTTGTCTTTACTTTTCTGATAGAATAGACTGACATGCTGCATGCAATGAAATAAGCAACATGTCAGAAAAAAATAGACTAAACGTGGATGAAAAACCTGAGGGAAAACTTGTCTACTGTAAAGTATTCCCACCAGATATCATTAAACTGTACAATACAAATCTCTTTTACGAGCCTTGCAATGTGAAATATGTTTAAAAAGAAGAGCTAAGATTTTCTTAGATTAAGATCATATCTAAATCTTGAAGGCTGTGCTCAAGGTATGAGGCTGTCTAGTCATTGAGGTGCCTGGAAAGGAAATCTTGACCACAGTGGGCAACTGTGAAACAAAACGAAAGAAGGAATGAAACATTTTAGATGGTCTTCACTAAAAAATGAAATTACTTCTTCCTTCATTATTAATTCACTAATAAGCATAATTAATTTATTGGCCATTAATGCTGCTGTTTGCACCTCCATTAGGTGCTCTGTAAAAGCAGAATGTGACTTTCTTATTTGCTAACATTTCAAATGCTGTAGCCAGACAGTGAAATGCTCTTCAACAGTGCTATCCAGATTTATGACACTGGATTATTTGGTCTCTCTAAATTGCTTGCTRAGGCTGGTAATAACTTAAAATTAAAATTTTCATCAATCCTCCCAGTCAAAGGAAAGGGTTTGAAAGGGCCAGTCAAATCTGGCCAGTCAACAAATAGTTACAGGACTGGTGCCACAGTCAGGGGTTCRGCTACTGAGACCATGGGACTCGCTTTGAGAAACTTGGTCTACTGGGGGCTGATGGGGTCCATCTGTCAGAGGACGGGAAGAGCATCTTCAGTCATAGGCTTGCCAAGATGGTGAAGAGGGCTTTAAACTAAAGTTGCTGGGGGAGGGAAACCTCAATCCATCCCACTCCTACCAGTGTGGTGCCAGGGCCAGCAATAGATGCTCAGAGCCTGGAGAAGTATCACACATCAGCAGGAAACCACCTGAAAAGCGGTACAAAGGAACCCCAGCCAGTAAGACAGCTTCATCGGGGGCCCAACTTAAATGCCTCTATGAAAACGCAGGTAGCATGGGGAATAAACGAGAGCGGTTAAAGACGTGCGCATGCCTGCAGGGCTACGATCTTATTGTCATCATGGAGACGTGGTGGGATGGCTCCTATGATTGGAGTGTTGGGATGGGGGGATACAGACTCTTTAGGAAGGACAGGCAGGGGAGACGAGGAGGGGGTGTCACCCTCTGTGTCAATGACCAGCTGGAGTGCATGGAGCTCTGCCTGGGGATGGATGAGGTGCCGACCAAGAGCTTATGGGTCAGGAATAAAGGGAGGGCAGGGAGACGTGAAATTACAGTGGGGGTCTGCTATAGGCCACCTGACCAGGAAGACTGAGCGGATGAGGCCCTCTATAGACAGATAGCAGCAGCTTCACATTCACACGTCCTGGTCCTCATGGGGCATTTCAACCACTCTGATATCTGTTGGAGGGACAACATGGCAGGGCATAAGCAATCTGGGAGGTTCCTGGAATGCATTGATGATAACTACCTTCTCCAAGTGGTAGAGGAGCCAACGAGGAGAGGTGCTATGCTGGACCTTGTTCTCACCAACAAGGAAGGGCTGGTGAAGCTCAAGGCCAGCCTTGGGTGCAGTGACCGTGAAATGGTGGAGTTCAAGATCCTTAGGGCACCGAGGAGGGCACACAGCAAGCTCACTACCCTGGGCTTCGGGAGAGCAGACTTTGGCCTCTTCAGGGATCTGCTTGGTAGAGTGCCATGGGTCAAAGCCCTGGAGGGAAGAGGGGCCCAGAAAGCTGGTTAATATTCAAAGATAATCTCCTCCATGTTCAGGAGCAATGCACCCCAACCAAGAGGAAGTCATGCAAAAACACCAGGAGGCCTTCATGGATGAACAAGGAGCTCCTGGACACACTCAAATGGAAAAAGAAAGCCTACAGAGGGTGGACGCAAGGACAGGTAGCCTGGGAGGAATACAGAGAAATTGTCCGAGTGGCCAGGGATCAGGTTAGGAAAGCCAAAGCCCTGACAGAACTAAATCTGGCCAGGGACATCAAGGGCAACAAGAAAAGCTTCTATAGTTAYGTCGGGAATAAAAGGAAGACTAGGGAAAATGTGGGCCCTCTCTGGAACAAAATGGGAGACCTGGTTACCCGGGATACGGAGAAGACTGAGGTACTCAATGACTTTTTTGCCTCAGTCTTCACCGGCAAGTACTCGAGCCTCACCACCCAAGCCGCAGAAGGCAAAGGAGAGGAGTGGGAGAATGAAGAGGAGAAGATCAGGTTTGAGACCATCTAAGGAACCTGAAGGTGCACAGGTCCATGGGACCCGATGAGATCAATCCACAGGTCCTGAGGGAACTGGCGGATGAAGTTGCTAAGCCACTCTCCATCGTATTTGAGAAGTCGTGGCAGTCTGGTGAAGTTTCCGCTGACTGGAGAAGGGGAAACATAACCCCCATTTTTAAAAAGGGAAAAAAGGAAGACCCAGGGAACTACAGGCCAGTCAGTCTCACTTCTGTGCCTGAAGATCATGGAACAGATCCTCCTGGAAGCTACACTAAGGCACATGGAGGACAGGGAGGTGATCTGAGACAGCCAGCATGGCTTCACCAAGAGCAAGTCCTGCTTGACCAACCTAGTGGCCTTCTGTGATGGAGTGACTACATCAGTGGACATGGGAAGGGCTACAGATGTCATCTATGTCATCTATGGAGATCAGTGATGAGTGGTGTCCATCAGGGGTCCATATTGGGACCRGTACTGTTTAATATCTTCATCAATGACATAGACAGTGAGATCGAGTGCACYCTCAACAAGTTTGCAGATGACACCAAGCTGAGTGGTGCAGTCAACATGCCTGACGGACGGGATGCTATCCACAGGGACCTGGACAAGCTCAAGAAGTGGGCCTGTGTGAACCTCATGAGGTTCAACAAGGCCAARTGCAAGGTCCTGCACCTGGGTCGGGGCAACCCCCGGTATCAATACAGGCTGGGGATGAAGGGATTGAGAGCAGCCCTGCCGAGAAGGACTTGGGGGTACTGGTGGATGAAAAGCTGGACATGAGCCGACAATGTGCGCTCGCAGCCCAGAAGGCCAACCCTATCCTGGGCTGCATCAAAAGCAGGGTGGCCAGCAGGTTGAGGGAGGTGATTCTGCCCCTCTACTCTGCTCCGGTGAGACCCCACCTGCAGTACTGCGTCCAGCTCTGGAGCCCTCAGCACAAGAAAGGCATGGACCTGTTGGAGTGGGTCCAGAGGAGGGCCACGAAAATCATCAGGGGGATGGAACGCCTCTCCTAAGAAGAAAGGCTGAGAGAGTTGGGGTTGTTCAGCCTGGAGAAGAGAAGGCTTCAGGGAGACCTTATTGCGGCGTATCGGTACTTAAAGGGGGCTTACAAGAAAGATAGGGACAAACTTTTTAGCAGGGCCTGTCACGACAGGACAAGGAGTAATGGTTTTAAACTAAAAGAGGGTAGATTCTGATTAGATATAAGGAGAAATTTTTTACAGTGAGGGTGGTGAAACACTGGAAGAGGTTGCCCAGAGAGGTGGTAGATGCCCCATCCCTGGAAGTGTTCAAGATCAGGCTGGACRGGGCTCTGAGCAACCTGATCTAGTTGAAGATGTCCCTGCCCACGGTGGGGGGGTTGGACAAGATGAACTCTGAAGGTCCCTTCCAACCCAAACTATTCTATGATGATTCTATGAAAAGACAGCATGAATTACTTTGAACAGGTCAGATATAGGACAGGCAAAAAAGAGCACTTGCATTCTAAATACATCCTTTTCTTTACAGGATACCTGAGGTTGTTTCTGGTTTAAGTGATTTGCTCTCTTTCCACTGCCTCGCTGCTTGGAAGACTAGTACCTTACATCAAAATCCCTCATGAACTCTATTTTCACTATTCAAGAGGTGTACAGATTTGTGGAAGACCTATGCACATAGGCAAATTTCACACTTAGAAAAGAAAAACACAAACTGCAAATAATGCAGAGAAGTTTGAGAGCCTGCAATCATTTAGCAACATCTTTTCTCGACACTGCTTTTCCATTTTGCAGTATCAGCATTGTTACGGGATGCCATGTATTCTCCCACTGTTAGAAGGATTTCCATACATGCAGTAGGGGGTGGAAGGAGAGAAATTTCAACCAGACTAAATTTCAGTTTGAAACTCAAGCATTAACTAGTGCTCCTTCCTTCCCCAGCTAGTAATAAAGCAGTCTCAAGCCTGAACTGTAGCCATACAACACTGTTGTTATCTTGCTGTTGGAGTATGCTAATACTACACCTCTACAGTCTTGTCTAAATGAGCTCACTGAAATGCATAAATAATATTGCCAATGATATGTAAAAAAAAATCAATTTCAGTCTCTAATCAATGTTCGCTTGGCCAGTCCAATGAGTCAAACAAACAATGGAAAAGGCTGACCTATGTCACTGCAATCAGGGACAAACTGCATCTGAATCAGAAAGTACAATTTTTACATGGTTACTTTTGAAGGGACAATCTTCACAGGTAATCTTGAGCCACGTCTGCAGAGGAAATCAGTGAAGAAATCCAGACACTGCAGAATTCCATCATCAGAAAGTTTTACAACATCATTTCCTTGAATTACGTTAAAACCCCCTGTCTTTTCCAAGAAACTGGTAAGATCTTTTGAAGGAGGAAGTCTAGCTCATTATTTTAAGTTCCATTTCAAAAGAGAGGAAAGGTATTTTTTGCCACAGCCTAGATATTCAATAATGAGTGCTGGTATTTCAGAAAACCCTAGGGTGTAGCACACAGTTTCATAGGACAAAGGCACCAGGCCACAGTAAGATGAAAAACGTGGGAAAAAAATTGAAAATAAGTTTAATTTAATTTAAGAAAATTTTCTTAAAAACTTTGTTGCTGGTAAAAGCTATTTTATAATTGCAACATACATCTTTTTACTATGTTGCATCAGACACCAAAAGGCAGAGTTAGAGGCCAGATGATAGTTGTCAGGTGAGCTTAATCTGTCTTTCACTACCTGGCTCAACTCTCTTTTTCTTTACGACATAAAGGCATTGAAAAATCTGACTGTAAACTTTTGACATAATATCTAAAATGACAGACTAAAATTGCTTGTGCTTGTTTTCCAGCTTCTGTTTGAATGCACAAATCTTTAAGAAATAAGAGTAGACTGCTTTCCCCAAGGATTTTCTTCAAGTGTTGCTGTTACGCTATGACAGATTGCAAAAAGATGGAATAGAAACCGGATTCCTCCCAGGACCAAGACCTTAAATGAGACAGGGAAGCATTCACCTTTAAGTCACTTTCTGAAATATCACACAAGATCAGTGTTCAAGTTTTTCTACAAACTGATGCTCATTCCGTAACCTTTGTGAAATGAGGTGCTGGCTCAGCCCAGCAAGGTGCTTTGACATGCATCACCTAACTTTTGATACAGTCAGACTCCCATTGCTCACTTGCCTGCTTTTAGGGGTGCCTTCGTCCCCCTTCTAGACTAGAGCCCTGCTGCACATTGTGGTCACAGGTGACATGCTTTCTGTGTAGTCTTATGAAAGAAATAATGTGTGAAATGTTCATCCAAACCTGCAGCAAATGTAAGTTAGCCCTAAAAGAAATGCAAAGAGAGCACACAGCTACAACTCCAACACACGATCATAAACACATCTGATGCCAGCACTGCCATCGTACAGGGCTTTGCCCTTTTGACCCATCCTTTCCTTCACAGTAAATCCATACCTGGATTAGACTAATTGTAGCTTTCTGGAGACTAAGCCTGAGATGTTGATGGAATGTGTWTTCTTTTCTACAGATGAACATCAGTTTGGAGATTCTGGACTTCTGCTAGCATACTTTCTCAAGTATTGAATCAAAAGTGTAGTCTAGAAGAATAATATTTTCACAGGCAGAACTGTAAATCCAGTGTCCCCTGTTACAAAGACTGTTTTCAGATGCTTACAAAGTACCAGCTGATATACCATCCTTTTTAAGTAGTGGCAAATCATACTAGCAGTCCTAGAAAGGACTACAAAAACATGTTTTGCCTGTACATGGGCAAAGAGGAGGAAAACACACTTTGTACATATTCCCCGCATGAAACAAATGGAAACATAAAGGATATAAGAGCATAAGTGGAAAAGGGAGTAGGAAAAATGATGGAGGAAAAAAGAATTAATAAGAAGACAATGTAGCAATGATATAATGAGAAAGGAGAGAGAAAGACAAATGAGGAGCCAGAGGGAGTTGAAATATGAGAAGTTAGCAAGCAAGAGCTAAAAAGATGGACAAGAGAAAAAAAGCAGCAACCAGGTAGAAGACAGGACCCCGCCAGAAACACAGAAGTGTGTAAACACTTGATGATTTTAACTTAGAGTTAAAAACTGAGTTCCAAGCTTTTCTGTTCCTGTGTTCATCAAGTAGGCATGGAGCCCGTAGGCTAACTGTGCATTTCTCCAGTGATGATGATGAGTCCATGAGATCCACTCTGATTATCTTGTGTATTACCAGCTTTGCATCGTTAAACTGATAGTCATAGCTGAAGAGGTCAATAGAATTTACAGAATTTGGAGGATTTCTTATGTGAGATGAAATGATGGATAAGTTTAGGAAATCATATTAAAGTACAAGCTGGAAAAGAATGTTAAAGCTGCTAAGTCAAGCATTCAGAGGATACCATATACCCAGCTTGTAAATTGTGAAATAGTATTTTATGAAATAGTATTTATTTATATGATCACATAACGTTTTTCTCTTCCTTTTTATCCGTATCTCCTCTAGAAGCCAAGTGTGCTTTTTTCCAACATAATGATAGAACATACAAACAAAAAAATCCTCTCCTGGGTCAYATGAACTGTCTGTCATGCCGAGTGTTGTACGCAGTACAGTGCAGTAAGATAAGTAGTGTAAGGAAAGTATGTGAGCCTGGTCACCCTCTGGCCCCCTTCGCTACATCCTCCCCCAGTTTGTTAGTACATTAGGGATATTTGAGGGCACACCCCTGCCTTTTCTATTTAATATTTATATACAGACTTGCTGTCCACAAAGTGGAATAGACATCTGGAAGTCATCTGTCTCTGTCTGAGGACAAGATTAGCTATCTTGACAGATATGTATCCAACATATTAATAAAAAATCCCTGGTGAGGAGCTCTCCTGTGCCTTTTCTAATGTGATCTACCTGGTCTGCTTACCTTCAGAAATCTTTCCCTGATATTTAACCTATCCCTCCTTTCTTATAATTTAAGCCATTATTCTTAAACTTCACACCATCAACACAGCAGTAAACTTTTCTACCTTTCCTAGCAGCCCTCTGGAATTAATTTGCAGAAGCTAAATACACTGTCATAACCTAATAGTTGAAGTGAGCATCAGCAACAAAAACCTATGCTTTAAGCTGAGTGCACCATGGGTACTCTGGCTATACCTACATGAATATACCAGGGACCCTTCTCTGGTACTGGGGCCAGCTGGGACGGAATGGCCTGTGTGTGCTAAACACTCACTCTCCAAAGTAGGATGGCCATCAGCTAAAACCATACTAGCTACTACTGTAATATCTGAACAGCATAGGTTGTCATGTTACTTGCCCTGGCATGGTTTAATTTGCTAGTACATAGTCTAACCTATGCAAATCAAAATAAGATAAGGAGCCAAGCATTTATACAGTCAGCTGAAGTATTGCAATTCTTTATTTTTTGTTTACTTTATTAATTGCAGAAAGCTACTCATTCACATACTGGGCCTTTAAGGACCTAATGGACTAAAATAACATTAATGTATATGCACAAATATAAGTCTTGATTTGTAAGCTTTCTTTTCTTCCCCTCCATTACCCATAACAAAGCTCTTATCTGTGCTTGCAGTCTCCTTTTATTTTTCAACTCCTTGTTTTCCATCACGTTCCAGTTCCAACCTCATAATTTTTATTTCCTATTTTGCAGCGTTTCTAAGAATTGACCTTCTATCTGATGTTTCCACTGAATCCACGTCACACGCCTTTGCCTACATAACTTTCACAATGGACTTTTGACCCTTTGATGTCTTCTGACCATTCTGATGAAATTCAGCAGCATATATGATCTCTCCCCACCCAGCAATGTCACCTCACTCTTTGCACCTGTCATTAGCCTTAATGCCTTGTTTATCCACGCTGAATACTGTTTTCAACCTGTGCACAGTTTTCTTGCTGAACACAGATCCAGTTTCTCCCAGCACCCTCCTTCAGTGTGTCCAGTTCCAGTGACACAGGAGTCTTTGTATGTAGCTCTTTTTTCTGTTTGTTTTGTTAAGTATTTCTTCCTCCATGCTCACAGCAAAGCCCCTTTCCTATTATATCAGTTGGTAGTCCTTTATTTCTTCACTATGGTTTTCCATTCACTTGCTCTGCCAAAAGCAATCTCCTTTCCCAATCATCAGATAATATTTATGCATTCAAATCTGTGAACAATAATATAAATATACTATTTCAGAAGGAGAGAGGCCAAATAGCCAAAATTAAGCTGTTTCGCTTGATGGGAACTGCTTTCCGTACTGTCTTGTCCTTCAAATACCATTTCAGCCCTAGTTTAGCTTTTCTCACTGAGCAAAGAGTTTGTTTATCAACTGATAATATGAAAGGTTAAAACTTTTCTTATCCAGCCTAGATAGTACCTTATAAGCAGTCCCTTAGCTAGGAAGAAAACATCAACAGAAATACAATTTATCTTCCACTCATCACCCAGAGGCATTCTCAAGCACTTTGGAAGCAGATCTGGAGCTCACACGTGGGCAGAGCACCAGCGTGCAGCAGCAGCGCGGGGCAGCCAAAGCGTGGCCAGTTAAAGCGTGCGCCTGTACGGGGAGGGATTTGGCAGGCACAGACACTTACGCAGCTCTGCAGAGCTAGGTACATGTCTCTCTCCAGTTTAAATCTAAACCTTAAACTCCTGCAGAAAATTTTAATCAGAGTAGAAGTCAAAGGAATTACCACCCCCASCCCCCCAGTACCTGGACTGTTGTAGTGTTTGTAAGCAAAGGTCCCTGAATGGTCTTATTTGGTTGACTCTCCTAACCYGTGGCCCGCTCTCCAATGCCCTCTGTGCTCAAATTCACTGAGCTCAGGAGCCCAGATGGCACTTAGAACTCCATTTCCTTATCTGGCCTGAGGTAGCATGGGCATTTCTTCTCATCACTTACACAGATTTAAGCAAACTGGATCATATTCCACTTTCATGTTTCCTCCCTAACGCAAGAGTTATTTCATTCACTCTTGTGTGTCCACTTTGGAAGATTTCACAGGCCAAAATACTTTTACACATCAAAGCAAAACTCTCCAGGCTGCTTGTAAATAACTCCAGAAGCATAAAAGAGACAACCATATTATGCCACTATGAGAACACTTTTTTCTGTACAAAATCTTCAGAAGATGAACATAGTTTCAGATTTATTTTATCTTTTGTTTCTCGCAGATGATGATCTAGGAGCACAGACAGATTATGATGCAGAAAATGCAGGAAAAACTTCTCTTGGCTGATTAGGTTAGTAAGGCACTATTAGGTACAAGGACGAGATTGATTCAKAGGCATCAACTGTGCTGGAAAAGGCTATATATGTTTTCAGAAAGAAAAYAGAAGGAGGAGAGGAAATCACAACACAGGCAAAAATAGCTTTCAATAAGCTGCCCTTGGTTGCCATGGTTCCTTACTTGTCCTGTCAATAATAATCATGAATAATAATATCTATATGAGAGTCAGACTTAATCACACTGCTTACTGTTACCCTCACAAACATACAGAAATTGTTACTCCCACACTATATTGAACCTTTCTTTCTGCCTGAACAGAGCATGATGTCACACTGTGGGTCCACTTCCAACAGGTCTTGAAGTTCCCAAACACCTTGGGACRTCAGAGTACAATGCTATGGGCTCCCTTTTCCCCTGTACTCAATGATGTTCTTGCTCTTGTCTTCAGAGGCTGCATGGTATCTCCCACCCAGTACATGTCCCCATTCAGGGCTGCATCCCCAGTCCTCTCCCAAGGGCTCTCCAGAGAAGTTCTCTGCAAGGATGCAGGTTTGGGTTCCCTCCTGCCACCCTAATGTAGCAGAGGCATAGAAAGAACAAGGAAGGAAAATGGTTTAAAATTATCCCTGTGAGGTACATCAGGACAAAACAGAGCAAGAGTATGAATATTTCTTTGTGGCTCTAATGAAGGAAAGCTGTGCTTTCCTTCCAGCTAACTCCCTTCTGGCTCTTTTCTATGGCAGAAGCAAGGGCCATGGACACAGCAAATGTCATTGGTGGTTTTTTTTTTTCCTTGCTTGGTTGCAGGGAACTGTGTTTAAGAGTAATCTAGGGCTCATCTCCTTTCCTTCACCCCACACSCCTCCTTCCTTCAATTTATCTCAGCTTTCTACACATTGGTTTAGCAGGTGTGACCTCAGAGGCAGGTGTTACTGTTCAGCAGTATCTTGCCTTTGGCATAAGCTCACATTTTCCTCTGAGTTCTGAGCTATAAAAGGATCCAGAAGTCACTGCATTGCAAACAGGTGGTAGTATCTTGAAGCTTTGAGAAGCAGAGCAGAGCAGAGCAGAGCAGAGCAGAGCAGAGCAGAGCAGAGCAGAGCAGAGCAGAGCAGAGCAGA